>VDFB02111338.1:0-11663 GCA_007258455.2 Sequoia sempervirens | reverse complement strand
TTGGCTAGGTCAAAATATCCATAAAAAAGCTCACTTATGTAAATGTCAAAAATTAGATCTTAGACTTGGACACATAGAGGAGCAGAAACACTGGATCAGAGCTTCGTGATTCCACTTCCTTCTAGCTCTTAAAAGTCAAAGTGGACTCATACACCATTTGTGGTGTATGAGTCCCACTATACTAATTTTTTGGAGTTTTTGTAGATTTGGATACCCATTTTCCCAAAATTGGCATTGGTGCAGTTTTGCAGACCTAGGACTGATTCGTCCAAAATGGAAAATGAGTCCCAGTAGGTCAAAATTTTAGAATCAGTAGCATTTCTAGTCTTCATTCTAGTACTCAACACATTTCTAGGTGCACATTCTAAGTTTTATAGTTTTTTATTTTGTTTATGGTTGTGATTTATAAAATTGGACCCTCTTGAGAAAAGAGACAATTTCACATCTAACTAGACCTACTTTTAAATAACTTTACACTATTTATTCTTTCAAACAACATTTCTAGGCCCCTAAGACCCATTATTTTTTATCTAGAGGCCTGTTTCACTTGAGAAATTACTTAAAAATTGACAAACAACACTTAATTCTTTCATATCTCAAAAACCTACCTTCAAAAATTAGGAGTGGGACCCATTCGCCACCTTGGAAGAATGAGTCCCCTTTTGTGGGATCCATTCGCCAAGGGTGGAAAATGAGTCCCTTTTGAGGGAAAATTCAATTTTGAGCAAGAATTCAATTAATTCAACTTAATTTTTTAGATAATGTCAGCCTCTTAGGTCTAAATAATGGGAAAATTAGGTGTTGTTGCTTATAAATACTCATTTTTAGTCATTTTACACATCTTTTAGTCTTTTCACAAAAGTAATTTTTAAAGTCAAGTCTTCTACAACAAGTTTCATTAGTAATGTTGAAGTTTTAAGGCAACAAACTAGGGTTTTTTGCAAGTCTTCAAACTTGCCTTTTAGATCAAAATTCAACATTGCAAAGAGTTTTTTATGGATGCCTATGGTGAATCATGAAGAAATCTAGGTTGAGGAGATGCAACTATCCATCAAATCACACCTAAAGACTTGATTTCAAAGTGATTCCATATTCCATTTGCTTCTCTATCTTTAGATTAAGGTTTATATTTCATTTACATTCCATTTGCATGTTATTTTATCTCCATTTTTTATGTGTTGAAATATTTCTAGGGTTGAGATCTTGCATCATTTCAAATCTCGTTTGCATCTCTTATTCTTGCACAATAGAATAGGGTTTTTGACATAATTCAAATTTTCCTAGTCTTTAGCACAACTAAGGCTAGGGTTTTATGTAGATTTTGATTCATTCAAGGTTTAATTACCCAATTAGGGGTTTTACCAAGGAAAACCTCCCATTAGAGAAACAATTTTAGGCTATTTTATAGGAACTTTTCAAGATCCTGATTCGGGTTTCCATCATAAATTTTTGTATAGATGTCAACGTACATAATAGAGATTTGAAATCACAAAAAATTCAAAGTGGACTATTTTTCCATGCATGGTGAATGAGTCCCTCCTAAGATGTCATTTTGAGTTAGATGCAGATCCAGACACCCAGTTGACAGAAAACAACTTCTGTGCAGAAAAACCGTAACCTGGGACTGATTCACCCAGGGTGGCAAATGAGTCCCAGTCAACTCAAAATCAGGTGTTGTTAGATTTCCAAATTGCTTTTCAATCTTCTCTAGCTTCTCAGGTGCATAGATTCTGAAAATATCTTTTTGTTTGGTTTAATTTGCATTTTTGTTCATTCTTTTAAGCTTTTTGCAAACAACACTATGTTTTCAAACATTGCATATTTCTTAGGTTTTGCATACATAATCAGTCAAATAAATCATCCAATTGCATAATACTTAGGTGATTCCATTTAGTCTAAATAACATCATACATTACATAATTTAAGTAAACTAGCTAAATATTATGAGTGGGGTTTATCTCTATCCTTGTAGGTGAAACATCCTAAGAGTGCAATAGTAGCCTATAAGCCCTACCCAAAAATATACAGTTCATTTTAGTGAACCTGCATATTGAGCACTTTACATTTCTAATTTCCATTGCATATTTCATCCTAGACTTTACATGCATCAACATTCCATTAGACTATTGTCTTGTTTTTGTATCCTAGGGTTTCTCATATTGCATTACTGAGAGCATCATGTAGAATTCATTATTACATCTTGTATCATTAAATCATTCCAAAATTCCACATTTTTTAGTCTCTATCTGCTGAGTATAGACCAGAAAACATTCAAAAAGGAAAAAAAATAGAAAAATACCTAAAAATGCCTCTCCTAGGACTCATTTTCCACCTTGGGAAAATTAGTCCCATTGCAATTTTTGAATCAAAATTTACAAAATTTAATTTATTACTTTGCACATTTCTATTTTTTGTAGTTTATTTTCTATTTCATTAGCATAAGCATCATTTTCTTTCATAGAATTTATGGATAGTTTTATATTTTTGCAAGTTTCCATTTTAGTATTCATTCCTAGTTCTTTTAGATCTGACTCATCAATACATAAAAACACAAAAATAGAAACATCAAACCAACCTTTCAAGCAACTGATTCAATTTAGAAAAATCTCATCCAAGCACCTTAGTAGTGATGATGAAGACAAGTTAGATGAAGTTCTCCAGGACTTCCTATCACTCACTTCATCCTCTAAAGCTTGCCATGAGAACCTTAAACAAATTAATGAGACTTTATCCCTCAAACCTTTTAGTTGAAATGACTTTTATTTGTTAGATGAATCCCTTCAGGAATTCACCTCACATAAGTCATCCACTAAATTATATTGTGCCAAACCCACAATAACCAACATCGACACCTTTGATGTTGAACAACCTAAACCAATTAATGATAAATTACCCCTGAAACCTTTTAATCGTGATGACTTGGTCTTGTTAGATGACTCCCTTCGGGATTTCATCTCACTCCAATCATCCACTAAGGTTTTTTGTGAGAAATCTATAACTAAGGATGTTAATGTGATTCAACCTCAAGTCACTCTTTACCCACCCTCACTTTAACTTCATCCTTCCAATAAATGTGAGTACACTCTTTACCCACCTAAAACCAATGTGTTGCCACAATCTAGTAATCTTACTATTGCTCATACATATAATACCCGCAACAATCAGCAACCACCACAACCAACCCCACCCTCTTTACCTTTACCCAATCTACCTAGTGTTCCTCATTACCTTCCACACACAAAGGAGTATGATCTTGTTGAACAATTAAAGAATACTCCTGCAAAGATTTCCCTTTGGGATTTACTTCAGAATTCACCAAATTACCACACTATTCTTCAAATAGCCTTACAACAAATTGTAGTTCCTCCTGGTACTACTTCGAATGATGTGGAAAATATAATGTATGGAATGAATCAAATTAATCTAGATATTACTTTTCATCAACATGAGCTCCCTCCTTTCGGGTCGTGAAAACAAAATGAAGCCTTTATGATAATTTCTCAATTCAATCGCATAGGCATAAAAAGAACCCTTATTGATAATAGTTCTACCCTTACTGTGTTTAGTGTGAATCTCCTTGATAAATTTTGGGTTGATAAGTCACAAATAATACTTGATTTTGTATCCATTCAAGGATTTGACAATACAACAAAGCAACCACTTGGTATAATTACTTTACCTATTACAATTGGGCTTGCTACTTTGCAAACTCATATTCATGTCATGCCTTATGATCTTTCATATAATCTTCTTTTAGGTAGACCATGGATTCATGATATGAATGCAGTTCCTTTGACACTTCATCGTATTATGAAATATGTCTAACAATAAAATTTATCAAGTTGAAATAGACCTCGAGCTTGAAAGTTTCTTGCACCCTGAAAAAGGAGCTACAAGTCCTCTAAAAACATTAATTCCAACATCCAATATAGAACCTCTTGAAAGTGAACAAAATGGTGTTGAATTGGTATCTAAGTTCTTTGGTGATGATTGAGGATCTTTAGAATTCACACATTCATTTATGGGAAAATACATAATCACACAAAAGACACATCAAAAACATGAACAACCAACAATCATGTCAACTCAAAATTTTGAACAATCTTCTCAAACCTCTATCTCTTCTACTTTGGAAGAAAATGCAACATACACCACAAATTTTGATGAATCCTCGGCTTATCCGAAAGAAATGGAACAACTTTATGGAAAAGGCTATAAACTTGTGAAACAACTAGGATATACTAGAAAAGGGTGTGGAAAACATGAAAAAGGTATTCATGTTCCTATTGAACCAAACACATAAGAGACAAAAATTGGATTGGACTATTCTTTTTCCAAGACAACAAAAGCTACTCACCGACCCTCTTTGAATGTCAACACTATTATATGTCCGTAAAAACGTAAACTCGCCATTAAAAATCTTGAATTGCTTGATATGAACTCACCACCATCATGGCAGTATGTTGATAGTGATGAAACTCTGAAACACATGTTAGGAGTTTATGATAACACATCCTCTCCTACTTCCATGAAACAAATTCCTCATGCTATGATTGTTACCAAGCAAGATGACAATGATATCATTGAAGAATCCTATGAGTTTGAAGTTCCTAAACCTAATGCACTCCCTTTAGGAGATACAATTGATGTGCCAATGGAAATTGATGATAAAGACAAAGTTTTAAGATTGGGAAGTGCCTTGATGATGAAGAACAAGAAGACAATACAACTTTACTTCATGATTTTCTTGAAATATTTACTTGGAAATATTCTGATATGCCAGGAATTGACCTGAAGATTGTGACACACAACATTGTGCTTGCTAAAAATGCTAAACTCATTCATCAAAAGATAAGAAAAATGCATCCTAACATAGCCTATCATGTTAAAGCCGAGCTTGAAAAACTTCTTGATGTAGGCTTCATTCGACCTATTGATTATTCTTCTTGGATCTCAAACATTGTTGCAGTTGCTAAACCTGATAATTGTATTAGGATATGTGTGGATTTTCATTACCTAAATAAAGCTTCTTTAAAAGATGACTTTCTACTTCCTAATATTGACATGATTATGGATTCAACTATTGGACATGCTTTGTTGTCATTCATGGATGTAAATTTTGGTTATAATCAAATCCTTATTAATCCTCGATATTAATACAAAACTTCTTTTACAACTATTTGGGGAACATTTTGTTGGGTTGTGATGCCCTTCAGTTTAAATAATGTCGATGCAACTTATCAATGAGCAATGACATTAATCTTTCATGATTACATCCACAAAATTTTGGAATATTATGTTGATGATATCTTAGCTAAATCCTTAACATGACAAGATATGTAAATGTTCTTTGGAGAATCTTCGAATGAATATGTAAATATAATATGCACTTAATTTTGAAAAAGTGTTTCTTTGGTGTAAATAGTGGTAAAATTTTGGGGTTTATCATATCTCATAGAGGCATTGAGGTCAATACAAAGAAAATTGATGTAATCATTAACATGCCACCTCCTAGGAACATTTCTAAATTGAAAACATTTCAAGGTTGAATTCAAGCTATCTACCATTTCATTGCATCTTTAGCTAATTGTACATTACCTTTCACGCATCTTCTTAAAAGGGGTGTACCTTTTGATTGGGATGAGGATTGTAAAAATTCTTTTGAGAATTTAAATCAGTACCTTGTAACCCCATTTGTTTTACAACCCGCTATGCCTAACAAACCATTTATCTTGTACATAGCTACTTCATCCCATGCTCTTGCAGCATTGTTAGCTCAACAAGACAATAATGGAAAAGAACATCCTATTTATTACATCAGTCAAACTTTAATTGATTATGAAACTTGATACTCACCAATTGAAAAACAATGCTTAACTCTTGTATTCACTACTAGTAAATTGTGACATTATTTACTAAATGTTGAAATAAAATTCATGACAAAATGTGATCCCCTTAAGCATCTTTCAACAAACGACCTTTCTAGCCACTTTAGCTAAGTGGGTGATGTTTAATCGATTTTGACCTTAAGCTTTTTTCACAAAAAACAATCAAAGGACAAGCCTTAACCGATCACTTAGCTAACACTTCTCTTGCTTTACCTAATCACAGACTCCTTTCCCCGATGATAGTGTCTTGACTACTAATGTTAAAACATGGGAATTGTATTTTGATGGATCTAAGTGTAGAACAGTTCGGTGTTGGTTGGTCTTAATTCCACTGAGCAGACAACCTCTTCCCATCCTATCGATTGAATTTCTTATGCACAAATTACATAGCTGAGTATGAGGCATTAATCACGGGTTTTCAAGCTTCTTTAGCAATGAATGCTAAATTTTTTAAGATCTTTGGTGCTTCATAGTTAGTTATTAAACAAATCAATGGTATGTATCAAGCTAAACATGATAATTTATTAAAATACAAGGATCTTATAATGAAACTATTAGATAAGTTTGAATCATTCACCATTAATGACATCCCATGAAAAGAAAATCGACATGCAGATGCAATGGCAAGTGCAGCCTCTCTTATATCCCCTCACAATCCTTCAACAACCTTCACCTTTGTTATTCAACCCATCATGAAACCTTCCATTGATACTTGATTAGAAGACATTTCAACTACAACTCAACATAAACCATGTGAATGGTATGACACACTTTACCATTATTTGAAACATGGTACCATTCTCGAGCCCACAATGACAAACACTAGAAAATGTTTACATAAACTAGCAGCTAAATATTTGATTCTTGTTGATGTGTTGCATAGAATATCCTTTAATGGTCTCTTACTATGGTTTCTTAAGGATTCTTAAATCCCTATAGGCCTTGAGTAGGCTCATGCTGGTGCCTATGGCAGTCATTTTAGAGGATGGTCATTAGTGTAGAAAATTATCCGTATGGGTTATTATTGGCAACATATGGAGAAAGATTGTTTTGCTTATGTTAAACGATGGCACAAATGTCAAGATCATAGCAATTTGATTCATGCTCCTACTTGTGAGCTCCATGCACAAGTTCCAATTTGGCCATTTTTAGTGTGGTAATTGGATCTTATTGGAAAAATTTCACCTCCCTCTTCTGTCGGACATACATTCATGATCACCATAATTTAGTATTTTCACGAAGTGGGTGGAAGTTATTACTCTTAATTATAAGACTGCTGAAGTAATTTTTTGTTTCATATTGGAACACATAATTGCTTGCTCTGGACTCCCTTCTGCACTCATTACATACAATGGAACCCCCTTTAAGAATAACAAAGTCTAGAATTTTCTTGAAACATTCAACATTCAACATTGATTCTCAACACCGTATTATCCACAATCTAATGGAAAAGATGAAAACACTAACAAGATTCTAGGAAAAATTCTAAAGAAAACTATTAACAAACATCATAAGGACTGGCATACATAATTACATTATGTTCTTTGGGTGTAGAGAATGAGTGTTAGATTATCGACAAGAACTACACCTTATGACCTTGTTTATGGCACCGATGTGATCATGCCCTTAGAATTAGAAATTTTTACATTACAAATTGCTCTCTAGAACCTTATTGATGATGCCACTTATAAATAACAACACTTACACCAACTCAAGATGCTCCATGAAAACCGCATTAATGCTCTTGAGCATCTCCAAGCTTACATAAAAAAATTACAATGAAAACATAGCTCACATGTCATTCCTTGAATGTTTCATAAGGGTGATTTTATCCTTTCTAAGAATCAACATAATACTAATGTTGACAAGGAAGACAAAGATAAATTCAGCCCTAATTGGTTAGGACCTTACATAGTTGATATCAGTTACGGGTTTGGTGCTTACATCTTAATGGAGCTTGATGGAGCACCCCTTAAGGAGCCTATTAATGTCACATGTTTGCATTAGTGTTTCATGTAACCTGTTTGAATAGTATGATTGTTAAAGTAGTGTTGTCTAAAGCTATTTGATGTCATTCTAAATAGCTTTCACATTGCTTCGTTATTGACAACTCATTTTGTGTTTGTCTTGAGCACTAAGGTAATTATTTAAAGTAAATTTTATAGTTACTTTAGGATTCATACTATTCACCCTTGTGTTATGCTAAGGTAGATCCTTATATGAGTTATATGTGTATTTAATTTAACATATTCTCTAATGAACAATGTCATATTACACTAAAAATGAAGTATTTTTTAAATTAGATCACATTAATCATGTTAAATCATGTTGACATTAATTAAATACTTTTATAATTCATTTAATTAATCACATTGCATTTAACATCCACACAAAGAAACACATCATAATAACAACAAAGGCACATGTCTATATATATATATATCAGAGTTTTATATACATCTCACTATCGTATAAAAAATCACCAAGGTTTGTCAGAGCTAGACCCCTCGAGCTCTGGTGCTTGAGATCCGATCCCTAGACGTCTAGAGACAATCATGTGTGATCATGACCATGAACTATCAAGTCTAAGTGCATACTCTAGACCCTAAAATTTACCAACAACCACAAGACGATCCTCCACCATCTGATCCCTCTCCACTCATACCTATGCTAGATGTGCATGTAGTCTTGCGATCTCTACTGAGGTCTGTGATGACTATCCTACACTCTCATCTCGACAGGGTCTTCTCCTCACACTCTCATACACTACCCATAGCCTTGTGAAAGGTATGAGTGACTCTAGCTCTTCCTCCATGATTGGTGGGAACATGTAGTTAGGATCCATCTCCTCCTTAATGATAAATGTAGGCACTATCTCTACGACAACCTAACGATAGAACTCCCACCAATCTCTTATCTCTCCTACAAGATAGAAAAGTTACACAATCAGTACACATCATCATGATAAATGTATATAAAACAAAACATAAATATACTCAAGTACATGCGTAAAATAAAAAATATCATCACCTATGTCACTAGAAGCATGAGGAATATCAACCTAATCCTCTTTGGGGGGCATGGCGGATGTGCTATCCTCTCTTTGACTATGGGTACTGATGTCTATCGTAGCTACAACACATGATATAGTCCTATAAGTGTGTGAGGACTCTCCATGCTCATCTTGATCCTCAATCACTACCTTGTCCCCCTCACTTAGAGGTGGCTCCTCCTCGTAACACTCATCCTCCTCATAATACTCCTCCTCATCATCCTCTCCTCCATCCTACTCCTCATAGTTAGGATCAACCTCTAAATCATACTCGTCATCAATAACATCAATAAATATATCTGATGGGCTATATTGTACATTTTTTCTCTTTCCTCTCACTCATCTCCCTCATCTAGTGCTAGTTCTATATCACCTATAGGTAAATCCATGGGGAACACAGGAGTTGATCATGTCACTGACCACCACTCCTTGTTCTCATCTATGCTACCAACATCATCAAGTTCAGACATTGGTGACCATTCGTGATCTAAATCATCAAAATCACTCCCACAAACATGATCTATGGTAAGCCGAATAGTATCACCTGGCCTCTAGGCACTCCACATTGATCATCTAATGCAGGGGCATTCCCTTGGTGGTGTCTACACCTACCCAAACTATCACATTACATCCGTAATAGAAAGGTCATACAACATAGTGATGCCTCCCAGCTAAAAACCTGTCCATCTGCATCCTCCTCAACTATCCTATGGGATATGGCCACTATAGAGTGAGTAGATAGGGTTTCCATAAGATCTCATCCTCCTCCATCTAGTCAAACCTCACCCTCCAAAAGTGTAGATCTCCATACTACCACAATTTTCATAGGGAATAGCCAAATTCTCATGGATATCTTGTAGTTATAGCACAAGGGAATCTGATATGCTTGGTGCATGTGATATGCTCAAGGAACCACACCTATAGAAGTGTGAAATGCACCATACTATCAATCTCTCAAAATAGAAATTTGCAAATATCATAATATAAGTGTGCTAGAATCTAGTGGCCCCAAGAATAAAATTTCTTGTGCTCATACATCCCTCGAATCAAATGTACCAATCCTTCGTCTAACTGTGCTACTCGTCCATCTAGATTGAGAATGAGAGCCACTATGTGCATCATAATCCATCTAACAATAGGAGCTTGCAAATATAGCAGTATGGGGAGCTCGATCCACACTCTAACATGTTCGTCATGAGCAGGTCCACCTAGGAAATATTGCATATCCCTCTTCTTCTTGTGGAATGACCAATCCCCCTAGAAATATACCTGCTCTCCCTGAATGGGAACTCAAAGAATGTGGTGTACATCCTTGAGAGTGATGGTCATATCCCTAGTGGGAGGATGAAATGTACAAGTATCAGTGTCCCAACACTCACATAGTGCCATAAGCATGGCATCATGGTAACTCATTGGTGGTATAATAAATGCCCAATAGATACCTACTAACAGTAAATGCTCTATCATTGTTGCCGATAGTGTTAGAGCATGATCTCTCATAAAAGTAAGCTGCCTCCCTTAGCCATTGTCACAATTGGGAAGGGACCTATCAAAATCATCACAAAATTCTCTAAACTCCATCTAATTTCTTCAAAATTTACATATCTCATCATGCAAGTATGATAAAGTAAATCTAGATAGCTTTCCTAATAGCCCTTGAAACTTCAAAACCCTTTTAGGACATTTTACAAATAAATTGGACACTTTGCAAAGAAATGGGACACTTTGCGAAGAAACAAGACACTTTGAAAACAAAAGGGGCACTCTGCAAACAAATTGGACACTTTGCGAAAAAAGAGGACACTTTGCAAAAAAAATTCCAAGATCCTAAATTAACCTATCCATGCATTACAAATCATTAAACTATTACAAAATCACAAGGCAACAGTTGCAAAATTGAATCACCTCATAATATAGCTCACCATGTGCTACCTACTCACACAACTCATCCAACCGTGAAGGTTTGTAATCCTATCTGCTTGACATTTTCTTCTCTCACTCATCACTCTCAAGCTACAAGAAGGTAAAATGAATAGTAAGTGACAGATTACTCCCCTTTACCTCTTTTCATCCATTTTATCTCTTTTTACTCTTATGCATTAACTTAGGGTTAGTTTATCTTAAGAGTTTATAAATCACCTTTTCTTCAAAACAACATAACAAGAGTTAGGGTAATGAACTTTTGATGTCATTTGATGCATTGTAATCATGCTTATGCATCCAAAATCATCAATTGTCTATCAATATGTGGCATGGTACTTGGAAATTACCTATGGTATGATGTTCCTTGTTCGTATGATGTTCCTTGTTCGATGTGGTTAGATTGCTACCTTGATTCCACCTATGTAAAGCAACCAAAACCAAGTGGGGGCATACATCTACCCTTGAATTGGATCCCTAAAATTTAGAAAAAATAATTTTTGTATGATTAACGAATGTGTGTTGCAGGATGTGGTTCCTAATGTTGTGGTTTTGCAGAGAACTACATTGGGGCTTTATTCTCCTATCTTTTCGATGAGTATCATTTTCTGTAAAAAAAACTACATTGTTTAAAGTCCTTTAGCTTACATATGCACATAGATTCATATGGGCGCTAAAGTGGGGGCCAAATATGATGTACAAAATTTGACCCTCTTGAGAAAAGAGACAATTTCACACCTAACTAGAGCTACTTTTAAATACCTTTACACTATTTTTTCTTTAAATAAACATTTACAAGCCCC
>VDFB02111337.1:0-17275 GCA_007258455.2 Sequoia sempervirens | reverse complement strand
TTTCACTAGATGACTATTTGTGATTTTTTTGTTTTTACTTTTGTGACTAGAGCATTTATCTTTCCCCAATCCCATAAGGTTGACATATGTGTCCAAAGGGACACTGACTGGTGTGCTATCACATAATTCCCAATCAATAAGTTCGGGATGGTGTAGGGAAAGGATAATAGTAAAGACATATAGGCAATCAATCATGGATGAAATGTCCCTGTGATCCACATCATCGTACGCATGTATGATGGACTCTTCCTCAGGTATGTCTTCTAAGGAACCATTTTCGACACTAACACTATTGGAAGTATTGGATGACGATACAAGGCCTTCTTGCTTTGTGTCATATCCTAGGCCTGAATTTCATGAAAACTTTGGTACATCAATAGGTTGTAGCCGCCCTTCTTCTTTACCTATACCTCCACCTGGATAGTTATGCTTTTCTGCAAACTTAGTAGACCAGGGGTATGCTTCCTGAAAATATTCCTTAAGGGGAGGATCTAGTTGGGGCTCTTCACAATATATCCATTGACTGATATCATCTTTTGGGGCATCTATCTTTAAACCAGGGGACCAGAAAGTGCTAGTAGGGATGCTTTTGGCACTAAAGGTAATGGTCTTGTCTTCTTCTTTTGGTAGAGACTGCGAAGGTTGACCATATGTGTGTGGTGATGGTGGCATGGTTACCACATTCAGAGCTGAATGCATTTCATATTCACCACAACCTTTGTCGATGATCTAGACTTTAGTGATGGTGGGATCAGTGGTGGAAGATGGAGTGGCTGATGTGGTCGATGATGGATTGGAGGATGACGAATGAGGTAACCCCATTTCGACTCCAGGACAATAATGAAAATATTGAAATGAAGCTTCCAAGGCACGACAGTACTCAAATGGTTATGGGTCAGTGTAAATGGTGACGTCTTGTCCACTAACATGGAATTTTAAGCATTGATGATATGTGGAGGGGACGACTTGCATGGAATGGAGCCATGGGAAACCGAGGAGGAGGTTGTATGGTATGTCCATATCAAGGACATGACATGTAGTGTACTGGATCATGGGTCCAACATGGATGGGAAGACTGATAATTGCTTCAGAACCTCTTTCTGCATTGTCATAAGCCTTGATAGTAATGATTTGATTACTCAAATCTGCTTGAGTGTACCCTAACTGCTTTATGAACTTTAGAGTGCATAGATTAATGACAGAGCCATTATCTACTAGAACCATTTTTAATTTATGACAGGCAACTAGGACTTTGATGTGCAGGGGACGGTTATGGTTGGCATCAATGTTAGGCATGTCATTTTGGTTGAAGTGTAACTGGTAGGGTAAATCCAGATGTCCCACTAAAGCTTGGAACTATGTGGGATCAATGTTGTTAGGCACTTGGGTTTCCTGTAAAGCTCAGTTTAGAATCTCTTGATGCATGGGAGAAGATTTAAGCAAATCCAAAATTGAAATGTGAGCAGGAGTCTTTCCCAAGTGATCAAGAATGTTATACTGAGAATTCATAGGATTTTTTTGGGTAGATGTAGGGGCTGCAGGAACAGTAATGCGGGTTCTTTGGATAGCAACAACACATTGGGGATCTTTAGCTTTGACATGTATCATGGATACACGGGTTCTACCTGCTCAATGTAATGGACAATGCCATCGTAGTTGAGGGGAACATTATTATAGCTTATGTTATTTGTACTGTTGTTTTGGGGATTGTTATTGGACGTGCTTGTGCCTTGATTATGGTTAGGGAGGGCATTTTGGTAAATCTGTAATTGAGCATTGGATGATGAAGCCTAATTGGAATCCAAATGAATATCCCCTTGATCTATAAGATCTTGGACGTATGTTTTCAAACTCTAAGACTCATTCAAGGTATGCCCTTTGATCTTGTGAAACTCATAGTATTCGTTCTCTTTAAACCAAGTTGGTTTAGGCTTAGATTCATCATGTGGCTTGGTTACAGGATATGTGATTGGATAATTTTCCTATAGGAGTCTGTTGAAGATGGTACTTAAAGACTCACCTAATTGAGTGAATTGGAATTTGTTGTTTCCTTGACTATTTTGGTTTGACTATTGAGAGGGACAAGGTGCCCCCTATGGTACTGATATGATGTTTTGGGCAGATGGTTAGTTAGAGGTAGGCTATTGCCTCTGAGAGGTATTGGATACATGAAAATGTTTAGTGTTGGTGATACCATCATTCACAACATTCTTGTTTTTGTTCCAGTAGCGTAAATTATCTTCGTATGACCGTTCTTTGTCACGATTGTGTATCTTGACATGTCCTTTAGCAATAAGGGCCCGTTCAAGGATGGGCCCTTTCTCCACTACTTCAGCAAAGGTGGTGATAGAATGTAGCTTGAAGTTATGGGCCATGTCAGGATGTGAGTTCTCAACAAAGAGAGTGACCATGTCCTTCTCTTTGAGAGGGGATTTCATTCGGCTTGCCAACACATGCCACCTTTGGAGGTAGCTGGAAAAGGTTTTTCCTTCACATTGCTTCTCCTTGAGGAGATCCTAGGCATCAATGTCCTCTAGATTGAAGGAGAAGTATGAAACAAATTTCTTTGAAAGATCCATGAAGGATTTGATGGACCCCCACTCTAGACACATGAACCACTCTAGGTCATTCCTTGTTAGGCTCCGCAGGAATAGACACAAAAGGTAGTTGTCGTTATGTATAACCTCCTGACACTGGGAGTAAAACTCTTGTAGGTGGGCTTTAGGATCCTGTTTCCCTTGTATTTGTCAAATTTTGGTATCTTGAAGTGTTTTGGGAAGGGAATCAATGAGATGGAAGGGTCAAATGGATAGGGACATATATCTTCAAATTTGAAGGGCAGCTTTGATTTCTAACAGATCCATGTTGACTGGTGGCACAGGAGTTGAGGCAGATGGGTTGGATGGATATGGGTGGTAGGATGATGAAGAATCCTATTGAGATATTATTTGAAGGTTGATATATGAATTCTGATAGTGAGATGATGTCCCTTGCTGGTATGCTGAGGGTGTTTGTTGGCACAGGGGTTGATGTTGTGAGGTATAGTATGGGTGTGTTTGATAAGAATATGCAACATAATGTTGAGGAGAATGAATGGAGTGTTGCAGATTGGTCTATTGGTACTGAGGGTATTGTTGTGACTGTTGAGAGGCCACACAGGGTGTTTGTTGTTGGAACTACTGTTGGTTATGATAGAAATAGTGTTGGGGAGGTTGCTATTGTGATATCGGCAGTTGCGTGGGCTAAGATGGGATATTGTGTTGTGGTTGAACTTGCAAACACAAAATAGATGTGAGCAACGAGGATATGGTTTGGACGAGAGGTCAAGATGGATTTCCTTGTAGTTGATGTGGTGGTTGTTGTGATGAAATCAAAGGATTATGTGGGGGTCGTTGCTGATGAGGTGGTTGAGATGATGTAGAGGCATTCTGCAAAGGAGGTTGTTGGGTGACAACGAGAACATTTGGCTAGGATGTACCTTGTAGAGGTAATTGAGGTGGTATGTTAGATTACAGGGGTTGTTGGGATGTGAATGGAGGTGGTGGTAGATTTGTGGCTCCAGAAGGTGGAGGCAAGGCATTGAAAGGGGTGCCCCCAACATTTACTGGAGGTTGATTCAAAAGGGGTGGTGCAGTTAGCATTAATGGCAGATGTTGGGGAACATTTTGCGGCATGCTGTAGGTGAAAGGGTTATTGGGATTAGATACTTGAGGAGCCCCCATAACTAAGATTGAGGCATGCGAGGGATTGTTAACATTGTAAAGGATGACATTTCCAAATTCATGTTGATGCCAACCCTCTATTGGAGGAACATTGGGGATGTATGAATCACCTGGTGCATTTTGTGAACTTTGGGGTATGTTAGGTGTGGAATTGCCATATTTGGATAGGTCGACACCTAATAGAGGTTTAGCACCTTTTTCAATTAGGTGGGCCAAGATTACTTCTCCATGTTGTTCGAGTAGGTGATCTGTCATTTTCACATTGGTGGGTTTCTAAAATATTCCTCGAGTGTGAGTTCAGGCTGGTTGACTATACTCTCTTCACCAGATGGTGAGTTATTTTTTTCTTCGGTGTTAGATTTTGATGACCCCCCATTGACGAGAAGATTTTCCTATGGTACATTAGGTTGGGGTCCAAGGTTTTGTTGTTCGACCATCTTCTTTTCCTGTGACTGAGTTTGAACGGGCATGCAAGACTAGGATGTGAGGATGATCAAGATGATGATTGGAGGATTGACCTGATTAGATGATGGATTAGCCGACAAGGATGTGACTTGATAGGATTGGATTGGATGATTGATAGGGGATTTGATTTGATTAGACCAGAGTGGATTGTTTGATAAATGATCGATGAGATTAGATTGGATTGGATTGAATTAATTAATAAGATGATTGATGAGATGGGATTGGATTGGATGAATGAAATGATTGATGAGATTAGATTGGATTGATAAGTGATTGACGAGATTGGATTGGATGGATTGATAAAATGATTGATAGGGTTGGATGGTAAGATGAATTAGGATGATGACAGGGATTCTAAACCAAGTTCAGGAATTACCTTAGGTAACACAAGGTGTTGATTGATCAATTAAAGGATGGATGATGACAACACCGAATCCAACTTGAGATGGAAGTGGATTGATAGGGCTAATAAGGATGACTGATTTAGGACCGATGACAATCCTAAGCCAGTTTTGAAGGATGGCGATCAAGCTCAGACACCTAGGTCAACTCAGATAACTAATTCAAATGAAGTTTAGTAGAATGGGAAAATGATTTCCAAAATGGGGAGATAGGAGCTTGAAACAAAGGAATGACTATTAGGACAGATGAACGCCTATGGGTGAACGACAGTCTGAAAGAGGGAACAAATGCTCAGATTGGATAAATGAAAACTCAGAGTGGATGAATGATAACCCAGAACAGAAAAATGACACCCAGAATGTGATGAACGATTATCGTAATGGGTGAACAACTCAGAGCGAAAGAACAGTTAGATGAATGAAGGTTCAAAATGGATGAACGATGACTCAAAATGAGTAAATGAATGTTCAATTTGGAGATTAACCTTTAGAATGGGGAGACGAATGCTTGGAATGGGTGAACGGTCACTCAAAACGGGAAAATGGTTAGTCAAAATGAAGGAATTACACTTGAAATGATGAAACATGTGATAAAATTGACTATTTTAAGGGATAGGTCCTCTCCTGAAAAATGCTAGGTTTTCCCCTGGAGGTCAAGTCCACCCTAAAAAGAGGTCAGGTCCACCCCTGGAGGTTAGGTCCACCCTTGGATGGGTAGGTATGCCTGTCTGACTAAAAGCTGGACAAAATTGACTGAAACAGGCTGAAAAGGGGTTGGTTCAGAGGGCAGGTCTGCCCTTGGAAAAGGTTAGGTCCACCCCTAGATAGGTCTAAACTTGATTTTTGAATAAAATGACTAAGGAAAAGGACCCAAAACAAAACAAATAGTAATTAGAGGATAATGCTGACTCAGTCGAACATAGAATTACTGGTTTTTCACAAGGAAAACAGTTCCAACAACATGATCCTAAGATTAGTAGAATGGGTATGGCCAACAAATTTTTCTATTCTAGGATAAACATGGTTGCTAGGGAGTCCTCGATATACACTCGGTACGTGAGGCCCAAACCATGAACACCAGCCCATCACAAGCGTGAGTCGAGAACTTTAGCGAGATACTAAAGTCTCATACCAACTCTTCACATCATCCCAATGCTTTTCTAATAATGACGTAGCTAGATTGGGGTAAAAATTTGGCTCTCCCCCTTTTGTATACCCCACTGGTACACGTGGTTGGGATCGTCCCTTGGGGTGATGAAATCCCCAAGTAGGTCCCCTAAGAAAAATAAAAATGGGTGACTCAAAAGGACTTGGTAAGCTATGATTTCTCATCACCCAGGATTGCCAAATGTTGAAAGGGGATTGGAAATGTCAATAGCCTACCACAAACATGACACATAAAGTATATTGACACCCCCTAGTTAATCTATGTGCCTAAATTAATGAGAAACAACAACAAACAACTAATAAATGTTTTGAATGGATAGCCCTGCAAGAAACTTGTTAGAACTTTTTGTTTTCTGTTTTCCACCAAATGTTAGTTAGATCCTCACATAGACACAAACAGTAAATGTTAGGGGGTCAGAAATATCAAAAATAACTAAAAACAGTGCTTAAACTTCAGTTTTCACCTTATGGAAAAAAACTGTTTTGGTCGGGTCTGCCCCTAGTTTTGGTCAGGTCTGCCCCTAGAGGTTAGGTTTGCTCCTCTATGAAAAAAATTGCAAATCTTCTATTTTTGGACTATGTGGAGGGTAGGTCCACCCCTAGCTAAGGTTAGGTCTGCACCTCTACTAGGTCAAGTCCACCCTTGGAGGTCAGGTCCGCCCCTAGAGGTCAGGTATGCCCTTGTGCAACCTGCATCTGCAAACAGTGAAAAAACAATAAACATGAAAGAAGAAGACCTATCTGTGGGTCCCATTGTGCATGCCAGAAATGTGATCAAGTGAAAATATTGTTCTAGAAATGACCAATAACAAAGGAAATGCAAGAAACAAATTAAATACCTAACACCTCAAGATAGGGAAAAAATGTTGAACTTAACAAAATAGATGAAACGGTTATACCTTGCTAAGTTACTCCTTTGGTTGGCCCTTGATTTTTGATGTTGTGTATGCTTCTTGGATGGAAAATGATAGAGAGGATGCAAGATGGTTAAAAATGGATGATGATGGATGTAAATTCTAGGGTGAAAGCAAAAATGTGAAAATATGGCTAAGTGTGGCTTCAAATAACAAAATTGTAAGAGTTTGGCTATAGAATGCATAAGTCCTTAAATGAGAGAAAAGAGGGGGTATTTATAGAGGAATTTGAATTCTATAGAGAATTCAATGGTTGAGATTAAACCAACAAGGCCAAGATGAAGGGCTATGGTGAGTTGAGAACTCACAAGCCCTCACATCTTGACATGTGGAATGTGAAGTGGCTTAGAAATGGTGATGTGTAAATGAGGTGGAAGGAGGGTACATGATGTGGAAGAAGGACAAGTACTTTGCAAGTATCTTGGGGGATGAGGAGATTTCCTCAAAAGGAAAGTTCTTGTTCCCAAATGGTTGGAAAGTGACTTGAGAGGAATTTTAGTATTCCTCAAAAATCTTTGTGGGAAAGAGGAAAGTACTTGGGAAAATAAATGTGAATTGAAAATTCAAATGCTTGGAAGAATCTCATGGACAAGACAAGGTTCCAAAAAGGGAAGCACTTATCCGCATGTGACTTGATGTGACAAGTCAAAGGTTCTAGAAGATGCATGGGAAAAGGGGTTTCTAGGAGGAATAAATGTGAATTTTAAATTCATATGGGAAAGAGGGTCAATGCCAAGAAAGGCAAATGAAAAGGTTGACCAAAAAGTCATACTAAATATGGCTAATGACTTTGTTTAAAGCTGTGCAAACACATGATTAGGAGGATTAATGAAAGATTAAGGAGAAATTGGAAGATGTGAGGATGTGACATTAATTTTTTTTTAAAATTAATGTGTGCACATCCTAATCCAGAATTAATTAAATTAATTCGGATTAGAAGAGGGTTATGGAAGAATAAAAGTGAATTTTTAATTCACATGGGGAAGACAAAAATGAATTAAAAATTCCTTGGGGGATGGGGAGAATTGACTAAAGGGGGGTTGATTAGACTAACTAATCAATGGTTAGAAACCAATTAGTGGCTAATGAAGATTAGAAGCCAACTTGCAAAAGTTGAAGGATGTGACAATGAGAGAGAAAAAGAGGAATTAAAAATTGACTTAAATTCAAAGAGGTCACATGACTAAATTAAATAAAGTGATGTATTTATTTAATTTAGAGAGGAAAGAAGTAAAAGGTAAAAGTATTTAATTATTGAATTAAATACTTTAGGAACCTTATACAAATGATGAAATATTATTTAAATGAATGATTTAATTAATATTGGCGGAGAGGATGAAATAAATGAGTAAAGGGATGAGTAAGGAGACAAGTTTGACCATATGGAAGTGGTCAAATTTGGATGTGTAGAGTTTGTTCTGAATTGTTTATATGTTTATATCCCACATGTACATTTTGGACAATAAAGAGGCCTAGATTTTCTCCATAAATATTGGAGGGTCGTATTATGTAACTATATCCCCAAAATTGAAACACCTCATACACTCGATCACTAGGCCAAGCACAATATAGTCGATGATCAAATGTCTCTTTGTAAATTGATCTCAAACTTAGGGGAAAGTCATCATATCCATCACATTCATTCTCATAGGGTATGTAGTCCACCTTCCCCTTGTCTTTAAGAAAATTATGCATCTTCAACCGGTTCTTGTTCTATTACTTGTTTTCATCAATTCCTCATCTTCTGAGCTGGTATATTGGCACATATTTTTGTTAGATGTATCATTTGATAAATGATCATTGCCCTCTAGGCTGGAAGTCGGTGATCAGGAAACTTTAAACCAAGAACTTTATTCTACAAGTATCCATTAAGAAAAAATTAGTTTTTTTTTTTTGGTAAGCACTACCAGAGGGGGTAGCTCCCAAAATTGATCATACAAAAAACCGGGATACAAGGCCATACGACACCAATGATACAAAAGGATGAAACCAACAACAGAGTCCATGGACATCAACCACCAACTGCACCAATATTGTTCATCCCTCCACACTATTTTCAGACACACACCACACCTCAATCAGTTACGTCGCATGCCCCATCTCAACAACTAGCATTTCTTTCAAATTGATAGGTAAAGACGAAGCATCAAAAATCATTTCATCACTGCACGAATCAACACCCAAATTTTCCTATCGGTCCGCAAGTGTATTGGCTTCTCGATATACATGTCGAATTGAAAAATATTCAAATTTCTCCAAGGCAGCCGTGATTTGAGCCACCCATTGGTCAAGTTTCCAGTTGACAGAGCTTTTCTTCATAACTGTCGAGATGCATATCATGGAGTCACCCTCAACCTCAACCCTTTTTATGCCTTTTGAAATGCATAGGTGCAAACCACATGCCAAGGCTTCTAGCTCAGCCTCATTATTCGTTGCAAACCCGATGCGGCGTGACAGAGCATATAGGCAATTCCCTGTACAATCACGAATTATACAACCAGCCCCAGACTGGCCCGGGTTCCCCTTCGAGGAGCCGTCAAAATTGAGTTTGTGCACACCAGCCATCGGAGGCAACCACTTGGAAATCTGCCTTTGCTTGGACCTGTGGACATCGAGTTGTCCAGGAGGTTTTAACAAACCCCAACACTTTTGAAGTTTAACATCCCAGTATGAGAAAAACGTGGCCTTGGCAGCCTGACCCTTAGTGTTGAGCACCTCTACAATCCTGCATTCAATTTTCTTTAAAACCTCTTCCAGTGAGAGATTGATGTTTTGGAAGACATGGCGGTTTCATTCCTTCCAAATGTGCCATGTGAGCATATAGGGAGCCACCAGCCAAGTTGCCCCCCAGACATTGTTCCTCTTATACATAGGCCAACTTTGGAGAAATTGAAGGAGGTTATAATGACGTGGGGTGGCCCACTCCAACGCTTTTAGGAGCCAATCCCAACATTTTGACGTGAACAGGAAAAGGAGGAGCAGGTGATTAGCAGATTCTTCATTCTTGCAACACATTACACATACATTAGGACCAATGAAGTCGTATTTCCTTAGCCTATCCCCCGTTAGGATTCTACCGTGCAGGGTTGTCCATAGGAAGGCGCCCGCCTTAGGGAGCACCACATTCTTCCAACATAGTTTATCAGGCCATGCCATTCCCACAAAGTGAGCCTGCTGAATTTTGTATCCTAGTTTAATAGTATACTACCCAGATTTCGAGCCGCACCAAATCACCTCATCAGCCACCTCCGAGAGAGATTTTTCTCGAGCACAATACATTGTACAAGGCATCCTTTACCTCTGAAGGTAACCCAAGCATGCCAACATTCACCCAGCCAAACAAAGCACCCCCGTTCACCCAGCCAAACAAAGCACCCCGACACCATCCACCGAACGAACATAGTCACAAACTCTCCACCCATGTTTTGCTATTATTTCTAGCAATCAAGTCAAGTTCCCGAATTCATTTGCTATGGGAGGAAGGTTGTTCTAGGAGTCACGCCAAAAGTTTGCACTCCTACCATCACCAATTTTCCACGTCAAATGGTTCACAATGAGAGGGCGACTATCCTAGATGAAGTTCCATATGGGTGAGCCCCCAGGAGAGTTGGCGATGGTCAAAAATTGACCTGGGTCATTGCAATCAAGATATTTCCTTTGCAATATCTTACACCATAGTCTATATGGCTCAGCATATAGCTTCCACCCGAGTTTGGCACCCAAGGCACGGTTTTGAAGTGCCATCTGACGCAACCCCGCGCCCCTAGAACCTTTGCTGCTGCAAACAGTGTCCCAACAAAGCAACGAAATTCTCCTGTCACCTTTCGCACCATCCCAGAGGAATTTTCTCAAGAAACCATCCAGGTTCAAGGTAATTTTGTGGGTCATTTTGAAGCAAGACATGACAAAGATTGGAACAACAGACAAGATCGATCTAATCATCTATATTCTGCCAGCGAATGACAACCATTTGTTCTTCCAAGCCTCAACTTTTCCACGACACCCATTAAGGACATCCTTCCAATGTTCAGATCTGCAGACGCCTTGAAACAAAGGGGCGTCGAGATATTTTGACGGCAAGCAACCCACAAAGAAGCCAAAGAGGCCCGCAATCCTTCTACAAGCAACCGGTTTTGTGTTGAAGAAAAAAATTTAAGATTTCTCCAAGTTGATAATTTGTCCCGAAGAGGAGACATACTCCTCCAAAGCCCCTTTTATCACCATTGCTTCTTCCATCAAAGATATGCCAAACAACATGGTGTCGTTCGCAAACTGGGAATGAGACATGGGGTCCAGCTTTGCAGCAATTTTTATGCCCTTCCATAGTCTTTGGTTCCTCAAGTAGCAAATATGTCTGCCCAGGACTTCCGCCATTATTACCAACAAAAAGGGGGACAAGGGGTCCCCCCCTCTCAATCGTATCCATTAAGAAAAAAATTAGTTATTTAAATAATATAAAAAAATGTTTAAATGAAGTAGACATGTTATTTATATCAAATTGGAAAATTCCTTACCACAATTCCTATTGGATTTGAATCGATTATAGGAGGCATACTATTGACTAGAAGCCCATCATATATGTAATGTCTTTGTACAATTGCTTGTTTGAATTGTTTCTTTCCACAACATATGAAACATCCACAAACAACAATTTTCTTAAAGTATTCATTCCATGTACTTTAGTTCTGACCAACCTCTTGTTCAGTGCAATTATTTGTTGTGTTTGCAGGATCCATTGTCATATCCTCTTCCACTAGTGCATAGCACCTTGTTCCTCCATTTGGTGAATTAGGTCTAGTTCAGTTGTTTAGACATGAAGTTGTCAAATAAGGCCATGTTAGGCCATTTTTAATGTTTGTTTTAGTTTTGAGTCAAGGTGGGGTCATAGTTCAAATATTGCTAAAATTGAAAAATGTTGTCATATTGAAAATGTTGTAAAGTTGCAAAATTTGCAAGTTTTTAGAAGCCCAACAATCATGGGCAGTTGAAAGGTATTTATTAGAGTTGTAAGGGGTTGGTTGAGATATATATATGTGAAAAACTCATTATAAAGGGAATTGGAAGGGTTTTGAAGGAGAAAATCAATCAAATATCTTTGTTTTATAATCATTTTCTATGTATTTTCATCATTTCCAGCCTGTGTACAGGTCCGTATAGCAGGAAATTTCTCTAAGATGACATGAATATATTGTAGGCTTGTGTTCACTTCAATTTTCAAGAGGTTTGAAGACTTGAAATTGCATTTTAAGGGAGATGGAACTCTTTTTCTGAAAGTCCACGGTTAAGGGTATGTTTAAGGGTTTGAGGGATAGAATGAATTAAACGGCCATTCCACCTATTGTACATGCTATAGTTCAGTGGAATGGGCTTGATTAGACTAGGATAGGGTGTAGGAATAGGAAAATTACATTGGTGGGGATATTGGATGAGATCTTGCATGCTGCCCTAGTTGAAAATTAAAAATTTAGGCCTTAAGAACAAGGCTAGAGTTGGTGAATTGAGGAAGTTGTTTTAGAACAAGATAGAACCTATTGGAATTAGTGAGAGAAGGTGTATTTTTATGTGTTGGAAGATTTGAAAGGATAGGGTAGGTCATTTTCCTATTTGGGTATAAAGCCATAGTTGTGGAAAGAGGGGTTTGAGTGGAAAAGTGAGGTTTTAGGTTGGAAAAGTGAGTAAAGATTAGGGGCAGAAAATTAGGAAGGTGAATTAAGCTTTTGCAAGATAAAGTAAGTGTGTTTGAGGTGGTGATCAGATTGCATGTGGTATGGAGATGGGTTTTTCAATAAACCCTTAATTATTTGGTGAAAAATGAGGGTTTCATGAAAGAGATACATAGAAAGTGAGTTTTGAATCAAAATTTGGAGAATCTAAGGTTTTGGAGGTAGATTGAGGTCTGAAAAGTGATATTTTGAGTTGGAAACAAGTTTAGTGACAAGTTCCTTTGGAAAAGAGACCTAATTGGTCAAGTTGTACAATGTAGGAAGCCTAATTTTGTGATGATGGTCCAAAGTGACCTATTGAGTTTTTGAGTTATGTTTTGTGAGAGCCTAATGGGGGTTTGAAAAAGTGAAGGTTTTGTGATGAGACGACCTTCTCTAAAAGATATTTGTGAAAACATCAATTTGGTGACCTACAAGGAAACTAGGTTGAAATAGTGAAGAGTTGATGAAAAAGATTTGTAAGGGAAAAATGTTGGTTTGAGTTGGGTTACATGGTGTTTGTAATTGGTTGACCTCCCTATCATTGCATTAGTTGGTATCAGAGTGTAGTTTTTATTTGAGGAAGGAAGATTTGTATTCGAGAAAGGACAAGATGAACACCTTGGTTAGAGAATTGAGTGAAGAGAAGGAGATGCTAAAAAGAAAAGCACTTTTCAAAACCACCTACAAGTGTAATGGAAAGGTATGTTATAATGGTAGATTCTGGTAGCTTAGACAACATGGTATCACAAGAAATGGTTGATAAGTTGAATTTAGCAAGGATACCTCATGAAACGCCATATTATGTTTCTTGGTTGAATGGTGAATACTCTCTTTTGGTTAAGGAGAAATCTTGGGTTGAGTTCCAAATAGGTGGTTATAAAGATAGAATCTTATGTGATATGGTACCTATGAGTATATGCCATTTGTTATTAGGGAGGCCATGAGAAATTGAGAGATTTTCTTTGTATGATGGAAGACATAATAGTTATAAGATTATGAAGGATGTAGTTTCTTTTACTTTGATTCCATTGGTGGAAGAGGATAAGAGACAAAGCATGGCAGGAAGAGTAATAATGTAGGGTAGAAAAGAGTTTGTAAGGTATGTAGATGGCAAGAACAGTGAGGGTGCAACCACTACAAAGGAATAAAATGATGAGACAACAAGTATAGAAAAGGATGCAATGATAGAAAGGATAGGAAAGTATAGTGAAGATAAGAGAGGGACTAAATTTTGGAAAATGAAGGAAAAAGAGGTTGTAGGACAGTCAAATATTGTCAAAATAGTGATAAGAAAGTCTAATAGAATAGAGGACGAAGGGTCAAAGACCTTAGTGGCAGAGATAGGAGGAAAGGATAAGACTGAGTTGATTGTGGAAAGCCAAGATGGTCTTGTGAAACATGTAGAGATCATCATAGGGATAATGAATTGTCCATTAAAGGAAAAATAAGACAAGGGGCAGCTAAGTACTATCATAACAGAGATGAGGAAGTCTAAAAACATAGTGATATTAAGGGAAGATGGTTTAAATACAATGATGAAAGAAAGAGATGAGGTGACCCAAGGTGGAAGACAAGAAAAAATGGGTAAGTTCAAGAATGAAGTAGAAATAGTAAGGATGAATAGGAAAGAGATTGTGTCAAGGGACAAGGAAGAGTGTGAAGCTGTTCTAAGGCTTGAAGATGTCAAGATGACAGAGGTAGAAGGTAAGGATAAAAGTTTGAAACCTGATATAGAAATGGTTAAGAGTGACTTGGTTGTGGGAAGGAAACCTTGGGAAAAAAAAACAAATTGAGAACATGGTGGGTGTAGTACATTGTCCATTGATGGGACAAGTAGCTAATGAACCTAAGAATACAGTGATGGAAAAGGTAGAGAGTCTAGTGTAGGAGAAGAAGACAAAGAGTACAATGAACCAAGGAAAATGGAAAAGGTTAGTGAAAGGGATTGTAAAGGTTGAGAAAAGGATGAAGGTTGCAGTCACCCCAAGAGGTGAAGATGTGAAAGAAAAGAGTTTGCAGAGGGTCTCAAAGTTGGAAGGGACCAAGGATGTGATAGGCCAAGGGAAGGCTAAAGAGAGAGTGTTTGTGATGTCTCCAAATGAAGTGGAGAAGAGTGATGTTGCTATGGTAAGGATAGAGAGTTTTCCTTGGATGACAAGAGTGCTTGATAGACAGTCTTATGCTGCCATGACAGTAGTTCCAAGAATGGAGAACCTAAAGATGGTTGTGAAGAGAAGGGGTAAGAGGAAAGGAGTGAAGGAATTCCTATATTACTTCCTTGTTTTGATAATTATTTTGATGAGAGTCCAACCAAGGGTCAAGATGAAAGAGGAAATCCAAAGTGTGGACTATTTTTCAATGAATGAAGTTGAAGAATAAAGTGGAAGCAGATGGTGACAAGTCAGAGCATGAAGGTGCAGATCTAAAATGAAAAGGCAAGAAGAGGACTACTTTGCATGGACAAGTTCAAGTTGAAGGTGAAGATGAAGATCAATGGAGTTGTTGCAAGAACAAGGAGAAGCATAAAACATTTGAAGATCAAAGGATTATTGTAGGTTAAAGTGTTGAAGACTTCCAAGGGACTTGGAAAGATTTCATGGTTGGGTGAATGGTGCAAAGCACCTTGTTCCTCCATTTGGTGAATTAGGTCTAGTTCAGTTTTTTAGACATGAAGTTGTCAAATAAGGCCATGTTAGACCATTTGTAATGTTTGTTTTAGTTTTGAATCAAGGTGGGGTCATAGTTCAAATATTGCTAAAATTGAAAAATGTTGTCATATTGAAAATGTTGTAAAGTTGCAAACTTTGCAAGTTTTTAGAAGCTCAATAGTCATGGGTAGTTGAAAGGTAGTTCTAGGCATTGTAATGGGTTGGTTGAGATATATATATGTGAGAAACTCATTGTAAAGGGGATTGGAAGGGTTTTGAAAGAGAAAATCAATCAAATATATTTTTATATAATCATTTTCTGTGTATTTTCATCATTACCGGCGTATACGGGTCCGTACAAAGGAACTTACTCTAAGATGATATGAATTGTTGTAGGCTTTTGTTCACTTCAATTTGCAAGAGGTTTGAAGATCGAATGTTTGTAGTGGTTGACCTCCTATAATTGGATCATCCACCCACTTGTCCTCTATGTGATTTAACATTTTTAGGTCCATTTCCATTACATATCTTGTTCTTTTGCTAGTTGAATGCTTAGGCTCTGCATTTGCTCCAATCTCCATCTAAAATAATCAACAACATGCATTAATTTATGTCAAGATTGGATAATAGATTGTAAATTTCCAATATCTTATTGAAAAAGATGGAAGTATCACAAAATGCTATCGATCATTTTTTCCTAAGTTAAGTCAAAATTTGAGTACCTGATGTCTCGCTTCATTTGTTGTGTCCTCATTTGATATGACACGATATGTTGCCATGGCCTCATTTGGCCCCTATAATACACAACATAGTAAATAATTTTTAGTACACCAATTATATCATTTCAACGAATATTCTATCTAACACAAAACCTCACTTTAGTCATATATTTGACATATTGATATCATGTTTTGGCCATCCTAATTCTCAAAATTTTCCCTTGATCATAGAATCACATTTAATCACCATTCCTGTGCATTTTCAACCAATAAGTTTGATCTTAGAGGCCTCATGGACAAAAAAAGAACTTTATCTCCTCTATGTTGTAGCATTTGTGAATTTATAAACACATTCCTCCTTTGGTTGAGGTTGCTTTCTCTTCTTACCTCTATTTTATCACCAGATTTCGTTGTCATATCTATTTCCACCCACTTTCCTCTCTATGATTTATTAGTTCTACACTGTCCACATCCCCTATCCATGGCCTCCTCTAGATCTCGTAATACACAACAATGATAATAGTCACATAACAATTGTGCACCAAGAGAATATTGTTGAAATTATCCTTTTAATACACTCACTTTTCGTTAAGACACACTATGAAAAATAAAATAGGACGTGAATTTATGTAAGGAAAAATAACATGCCTCACATAAATATCCCAAGTAAATTAACTAAATCAAAATGAATAAATAATATAACCTACATAGGATAAAGAGTTGAGAGTAATAGCACCACTAAAATAAATGCTCAAAATTAAATAATTAAAATAATGGTATTTATTTATCGACTTCCATGCAATATACATCATTTTGCACAGCTAGGCACTAAATTAGGCGCACTTTTCACTACCTTTTACGCCCCAAAGAGATTACATTTTTTGCTCAATGTTGGCATTAAAGTCAATGCTAACTACAACAACTGTAGCATTGAATAATGAATCAAAAGCGGAAAATAAAAAATTATGGCAAAAACATGTCAAAAGTTTCAAAAAACATGTCATTTTTTCCATCGAGCTTTTTGGAAGCTCTCTTCTTAGCTACCATAGGGTTTCACCTGGAAGTTGCATCTAGAGATTCCAAGGAGTTTTTTGAGTAAATAGATTGTTGGAGCCATGCATGGTAAGCATTTTCTTTTTACTTCTAGCTAGTGTGACTTGTTTTTGTCCCTTGTATCATGTGTGATTTGCATTAGTAGTTGGCATCATCTAGTGTAGGTAGGTATATATATATGGCACTTTCATCAATTTTTTTGGCAGATTTAATCTTTATTTTGTTGGAATCAGGGAGCACTGAGAGGGGGGTGAATTAGTGTTATGCAAAATTTAACTTTATCAATCTGATCTTTAAACCACTTATAACATTCAACCAAGAGAAAGATGCAAACACATAAAGAAATCATCCACAACACCATAACACAAGGATTTTTTTACGTGGAAACCCTATTAGGGGAAAAACCATGTTGGAGGTTCAATCCACAATTTGAGTACTCAAATATAAGTGTTTTACAAAATGGGAATGCACTTGCATTCAG
>VDFB02111336.1:0-50936 GCA_007258455.2 Sequoia sempervirens | reverse complement strand
TAGATACAAATTCAAATAGATATATAAGTTTTCTCATCATAACAATTAACACATATTTCACTGAATAATTTCTTATTATTGACTTACAATAAAATTTCCTATGAATAACATTCAAATACAACTCTACTTAAGAATCTCTATGCAATACAACACCCCTTACACAACATCCCTTGTATCTTATAAAGAGTATTTAATCTATTCATTGAACATAAAATAATTTATAAAATACTTGAGACATGAGTTTGTTAAAATGGACTCAATAATCCTTGATCATTTTATTCATAAGAGTGAATTGTATTACAATTTGGAGACAACTGCCTCTGAATAGCAGTTTACTGTTCTTATATTTCAATTGTAAATTTACATTGGTGTTTAAAAAGAGAATTTTACAAACTATTTTTCTCTGACACTAAAATCTCAAGAATAAAGTTGAAGAGAAAAAATGCTCCAAGATTGTTGATGAATATTTTCAACCTTTTATTTTCCTTTTCATCAGTCTGAGTAGGATGTTGTCATTGAAAGATGATGAACAATTGAAATGCAACTCAATTCCTATTCATTATATTTTCCATCCAAGATGCAAAATTATTATATATAGGTCATTTAAATGTTGATACTTTTGGAATTATTTCTATGTGCGCACTGACCCTTGTATCCAAAATTTACTTTGCATCATAACCAAAATTATTTAGGTTTGATTCCAATTCAATAATTCATCTAAAGCATTATTCAAAAGAAGTGAGTATGGTTCCCCACTAGCATAAATGAATGAGGAAAGAGAAGGAACAACTATTCCAAATCACTCTTCCATTTGTTGAGTGGCTTGATATTTCCATTGTTGTCTAAAATTCTTGGAATGGTGTTCTCTTCAATGTTTTCTAGAAAATTGAACTTCTCCCTCAACTGCTACTCTATTTTTTTGATATGAAATAATTTTCCCTAGTGATCCAATCATTTGATATGTACTCACAAGACCTAGAATGTTGGGGTCAAACTTGGAACCCTTGTAAGCCTACTGCATTAAGTCCTTGAAATCTATTTTTCCAATATAGCCTTCAAGATTTCTTGGTGCTACAAATATTGTACATATACATTTCTTAAGCTCTTGTATCCATTCCAAGTATCCTCAAGTATATTGACCACTTTTGATACCCTATACTCAATTAGGAAATCCACCAAATAATTTACTCTTTTGTTCTTGTCATCTTTGGCTTCTTTAAATTGCTCCTCTATCTATTTAAGTTTCAAGGACAAAGCATCCTTGTCCTGCACCTATACATCTATCAATTTCAATGGGCTAGTGACACTTGGAATAAGAGCACTTTGTGGTGATGGCAACATTGATTGTACTTTATTGTATTCCATCATCATCCTTAAATGATCCGCTTACATTTTTCATAATTATCTTAAAGTTTTTTGGTAACAAGTTCAGTAAAAAGTCAATATTTATAGCTAAGAAGTTGTTTAGGGAGCTAAAGTATCTAAAAATATCTTGAAAATTAAGTTCCCTATCAACTCCTTAGTATTTCTTGTTGCTTTCGATTTATTGGTTTAAGGGTCCATAGACCAAATGGACAATGTCTCATATCTAGTATTAAAATCACACCAAAAATATGCTTGCTCATCTTGTTCATCTATCGAAAAGGCTTCTTCATCTTGTCTTCTTATTGTGTCTAGAGGAATAGTAGATGATATGTCCTATTTAGGAAATAGGAGCAAATCAACTTCCTGCACCATCCTCCTTGCCTCTTCATGGGTTACATTTTTGAATTAAAAATAAAATTCATTCAGTATCTCCTTAGTAATCCCCTTCATTTGTGATGGATTGGCCTCTCCTTTGGCCTTGTTTAATTTATCATGAAAATCTTCTCTTTTTCATCCTTTAAATAAAATATTTGAACTCTTTTGACTTGATAAATTCATCATAAAAAAATGAATTATGTACAAGCCAAGGCTCTAACATCCTTAGTATCATCTCCACAAGTTCTTAGGCTAATTGATAGCCTATCTTGAGGAATGTCAAGGATTTTCACCCTTTGGAGAGAAGGAATAATTCAATTCAATTATTCCTCCCCAATCACATTATGTGCAATATCCTCAAATTTTTATGCCTCTCTTGCATCTATGGAATATGAAACTAGAGATGGTTTCATGACCATTCTCTTCTTTTTCTTTATTTGTAGGAGATACACTTGATTGTGCAGGTGCCTCTTGTGCTTTTTGTACTTCCATAAGTTCTTTATCTCTTCTCTCATGTTGATATATTTCAACCATTTTATGTGGATATTTTTCATGCTAGGATCTTTCTTATATTTTATTGTATGACATTGTTGGAGGCTTATATACCAAGGATTATAAATTATCCATCATGATATGGATCATGTAAATCTGACCTTTGATTTCATGAAAGGCTCTTGGATAATTATGGTGTGTTATTTTACTTTGTTCCTCTCCCTTCCAAATAGTAACCAATTTTCCTTTTTTTCTTCACCTCATGATCAGTTAGGTAGTTCCTAAGCATGTCTTCTTCAAATAAAACCTTATGATAAATATTTGAACTCCTTGCACAAAGTCTAATCTAGTTGGTGAATTCTTCCAGGTTATAGTCTATTTTTTAGGTCTAGGCCCATCTTGTATGATTGTAGAAATGGATGTAAGAGCTGCACTCCTTCCTTACTTGTGAGAACAAAGTCTAAGAATACTAAATATTTTGGGAAGAAAGATACCTTCTTATGAATCCTTAAATGAACCTTATACAATTCATTTAGAGACCATATTAATGTATACTAACCTCTTTGATACATATCTAGGAAAGATATGTGGGTTAACTAGGGAGCCATAAATGCTTATGATAGTGGTATTCAAATGGAGATACCAATATCTCTAGTTATGTCAGATGTCAAGACCAGGTACCCTATTTTTGGTCTAAGAAAATCCATCATCTCTTTTGGTATCTTTTCCATCTGAACAACTATATATCTTAGTATCTTTCTTACAAAACACTCTTTAAATACCATATAATTGGAATTGTAGCAATGCATGTCCCAAATATAGGTCCAACATTGTACTAGAAGTGGGACATTCTTGTAATTATGCATCTTGAGCTATAAAGCTTTGTCCCAGACATTTTTTCCTCCATAAAAAATATATGACACAATAGTGAGTACCATTTTAAATGCACTACCTTGTTGTTACCTTTATTTCCACTTATTGCATTTCCTCTATAATGAATGTGGTGAAATAAAATTATTTGTTAAGGCTCATATTTTGAATATTAGTAGCCATCATCATGAGGAGAATTGGAATATGAGTCTTAGTATCCACTCCTAAAACTTGACATAAGGCATGGTATGTTTTTATGAAATAATCTTAAAAAATACCTTCATTGAAGGGCTCCAATTCTATAAGGGTGAAATTTATAGGTTTTCTATTTGCACCTCTTATTTTGTGCTTTGGAAATCAATTCACCGTATAACTTCCTCTATCATTCTAATATTCCTTTGTCAAGACATTGAATTAAATAGTCTTATTTGTTGCTAAATTTAGGTCAAATACCTTTGCAATGTAGACCTTGTCAATTCTAACCAACTCACCACCATTCATGGTTGTTATAACCCTAGCATTGACATCATACTTTTTTCCAACATTATGATGAAATTTTCATTGATGAAAATGTTTGGGACTAATAATTTTCCTAGGTTAAAATCCAAAAAATGTGAAATGGGCCTCTTCAAAATCTTTCTCTTAGACAAGTGTTCAAGCAATGACCATCTAATTATTGAAATTATTGCATCTCTTCAATCCATACATTGATCTCTCAACTTGTCTAATAATATTCCTACCCATTTTTCATGTTTATACTTTCTAGACAACCCAAGGAATTGGACTATATGGTCTTCATCCAACTATTTTTTAGTCAAGTTGTGGGTTGAGAACTGGTTTAGCTCATCTTAGGGTTTTTCAATGAAAAATAGGATTTTAAAATTTGGTGTTGGTTTTTAAAATGAAGGTAATTATACAAGATTTTATGTAGTAAATATAGAAGGAAAAATCCTAACAATAAAGATGTAGATAAATTAGAAAATTAGGGTGAAATTGAGGACTTGATTTCTTTTTGAAAACTCTAATTCATTTTTTAGATAGCTAGAAAGCATGGAAATCAATAAATTCTTCACACTTGACAAATTTCTAGATTATTGCAATTTCAAATGAATGCATATGGTGGGAGAATTACTAGAATTTGATAGATATAAGTTAATTCTCATCATTACTGCTCATTCACGTGAACAAAGTGTTTGGAACTAATTGTTCTATACTTTTAATTTTAAATGTTAATCTTTGAATGACATGGGTGAAATCAATTGTGGTTATAACCTTTTATTTTAATTAAGAAACCATTTTAACAAAGTTGTGACACTGTAAAATTGGGAAAATGAGAATAAAATGTATCATTTAAATAGGGACCCATTATGACTGCATAACCTTCAAATGGAAACAAACAATTTGTCCAATGTAAGATTGGCATAACATGTGTCATCATATTGCACGATCACATATCTTCCTAGGAACTTATTTTATGAACTTGCAATATGAAGAGGGCTTGTGATATGACATCATGTTGAGCCCACCACATGTGTCACAATTCTATAGTATTGCATCCTTAGGACTTTGCCTTTAACAAGAACATGTAGAAAACCATTAGTATGCAACACCAATAGGAAGGAACTAGTGAGGGATGAATTGGATTGAAACAAGCAATAAAATATCATCAACCATGACACATGATGCAAAACTACATCATCACAACTTTAAATTTTTTAGATAATAAGAACATGCGATGAATTGAGAGAATGCGATTTAATAAGAATGTGATATTTGGCACCAACAAGGATTTATGTAGGGACCATCAGTCAAACACATAATAAAGGTTCAACTTAAGTTACCTTAATAGCACATGCATTATAAATGCTTGTAAGAGGTCACTAGGAAAAAGGGGGTTGTTTGGACAATGAACATGAAGGATTTCAAAACAACTTAAGTAACTGTGAATATGCCTAGCAAGTCAATTCCCGCAGTGTTTTTGATACTTGTCTCAATTCTAGAGACTATACGAATGAATATGGTTGTGTTAGAACTTTGGCCCAAAATCTAAATCTATTTAAATTTATAAATTCACCAAGTAACTTAATCATTATCATTTAATGGCATGTTTTCTCTCGCCATGCAGCAGTGGGGCAATTTTTTAATATTGAAATTTTTTGGCTTTGATCAAGATCGTTTATTCTTTGGACCAACGCAGCGAGTGCATTGCTTCAAAGAGGGGCAAAATGTAGACATCGAAAATATACTGATTGACATTGTGCATTGGATCCTGATTTACTAACATCGTTTCTTCCTAAATCATCCCTCAGTCTAACCATTTAATCAAATCCCCCTATCCGATTAAATTCATCAATATTCGTCTCCTAATTAAATAAACCATTTTATTTGATTAAGCCACTCTCTCTTGTTAATTAAATCAATCCATTTGATCTAATTATCCCTATTTAATTAAATAATCAATTTATTTAACTAAATCTCTAAAGTCTATCCATTAAATTAAATAAATTAAAACCTTATTTGATTTAATCTGACACCATCCCTTTTAATTAAATAAATCAAAATATTTATTTAATTAGCCTCTTATCATATTCCTCTCTTATCTAATTTAAATAAATCCACAAATCTAAGTCAAATAAGTCACATCATCTAATCTCTTGTTAAATTAATTAAAGCCAGCGATTAATTTAGCCTCATCATGTCACATCCTCTAGATAATGCAAGTTGCACATGAAAATAGATTTAATTCATTTATTAAATCCTATTTTCCCTCACATGGCATATTTTTGGAATATTCTCTCAATTTTGAATTCAAAAATTCCAAGTCAACATGTACATCCAACAAGGCATTTAAAATCTCTTACATGTCCTTTTCCTTGAGCCAAGTGGCATTTGTGCATTTTCCCCTTTTCTCTTACATGTCATTTCAACAAATTTGAATTTCAAATGTTGGCATTTATTGGCAAAAACACCAAATCTTGCACAACCATCATCCATTCATAGCTTGACAAGTGGCACCATATCATTGGATGAAAGTTAGTCCCACATTGCTCAAATTTGGACTTTCATCCATCTTGAAATCCTATAAATGAAAGAGCTCCTCTCTTCATTTTATCATCCACAAACATTGCAAAGTTATATGCTCAAATATTTAGCCACTTCCATCCATCATTTGAATTCTTAGCTAGGCTTTTGCAGATTTGGCTTGGAGTTCTCATCTTTTCATCAAAAGTGGATCAACAATCTCTTCAACATTCGAATCTTGCATCATAGGAATTGGGAAAGGGCCAATTTTCACATTAAATTGGCACCGATTCCCCCATGGGATCAAGTGTTTGCTATTTGAATTAGGATTGAATCTAGTTTTTATCATTTTCTTTGTGTTCTTGCTTATTTTCTTTCCTATTTTGAGTTTGCAAATGGATTTCATGGGGAATCCTTCTTTTAGCTTGTAATTCCTTGTCTAACTCATTTATTCATGTTGTCCTATAGGTACTAGGAAAAGGGTTGGCACAATACTTTATTGTATTCCATCATCATCCTTAAATGATCCGCTTAAATTTTTCATAATTATCTTAAAGGTTTTTGGTAACAAGTTCACTAAAAAGTCAATATTTACAACTAAAGAAGTTGCTTGGGGAGCCAAAGTATCTAAAACTATCTTGAAAATTAAGTTCCCTATCAACTCCTCAATATTTCTTGCTGCTTTCAATTTATTGGTTTAAGGGTCCATAGACCAAATGGACAATGTCTCATATCTAGTATTAAAATCACACCCAAAATATGCTTGCTCATCTTTTTCATCTATGGAAAAGGCTTCTTCATCTTGTCTTATTATTGTGTCTAGAGAAATAGTAGATGCTATGTCCTAGTTAGGAAATAGGAGCAAACCAACTTCTTGCACTGGTCATCCTCCTTGCCTCTTCATGGGTTACATTTTTGAATTCAAAGTCAAATTCCTTTAGCATCTCCTTAGTAATCCCCTTCATTTGTGATGGATTGGCCTCTCCTTTGGCCTTGTTTAATTTATCATGAAAATATTCTCTTTTTCAGCCTTTAAATAAAATATTTGAACTCTTTTGAGTTGACAAATTCATCATAAAAAATGAATTATGTACAAACCAAGTCTCTAACATCCTTAGTATCATCTCCACCACTTCTTAGGTTGATTGATAGCCTATCTCGAGGAATGTCAAGAATTTTCACCCTTTAGGGAGAAGGTATAATCTGATTCAATTCTTCCTCCCCAATCACATTATGTGCAATATCCTCAAATTTTTATGCCTCTCTTGCATCTATGGAATATGAAACTAGAGGTGGCTTCATAACCATTCTCTTCTTCTTTTTCTTTATTTTTAGGAGATACACTTGATTGTGCAAGCGCCTCTTGTGCTTTTTGTACGTCTATAAGTTCTTTATCTCTTGAACTCTCATGTTGATATATGTTAACCATTTTATGTGGATATTTTTCATGCTAGGGTCTTTCTTTTATTTTATTGTATCACACCGTTGAAGGCTTATATACCAAGGATTCTAAATTATCCATCATGATATTGATTGTAGAAATATTACCTTTGATTGTATTAAAGGCTCTTGGATAATTATGGTGTGCTATTTTACTTTGTTCCTCTTCCTTCCAAATAGCAACCAATTTTTCCTTTTTGTCTTCACCTCATGATAAGTTAGGTAGTTCCTAAGCACATCTTCTTCAAATATCACCTTATGATAAAGATTTGAACTCCTTGCACCAAGTCTAATCTAGGTGGTGAATCCTTCCAGGTTATAGTCTATTTTCTAGGTCTAGGCCCATCTTGTATGATTGTAGAACTGGATGTAAGAGCTGCACTCCTTCCTTGTGAGAACAAAGTCTAATAATACTAAATATTTTGGGAAGACAGATACCTTCTTATGAATCCTCAATTGAACCTTATACGATTCATTTAGAGACCAAATTAATGTACATACTAACCTCTTTGATACATATCTAGACAAGATATGTGGCCTAACTAGGGAGCCATAAATGCTTATGATAATGGTATTCAAATGGAGATACCAATATCTCTAGTTATGTTAGATTGCAAGACTAGGTACCATATTTTTGGTCTAAGAAAATCTATCATCTCTCTTGGTATCTTGTCCATCTGAACAACTATATATCTTAGTATCTTTCTTACAAAACTCTTTAAATACCATATAATTGGAATTGTAGCAGTGCATGTCCCAAATATAGGTCCAAAATTGTACTAGAAGTGGGGAATTATTGTAATTATGCATCTTGAGCTATAAAGCTTTGTCCCAAATATTTTTTCCTCCATAAAAAATATATGACACTATAGTGAGTACCATTTGAAATGCACTACCCTATTGTTACCTTTTATTTCCACTAATTATTTAGGCATTTCCTCTGTAATGAATGAGGTAAAATCAAATTATTTGTTAAGGCCCATATTTTGAATATTAGTAGCCATCATCATTAGGAGAATTGGAATATGAGTCTTAGTATCCACTCCTAAAACTTGGCATAAGGCATGGTATGTTTTTATGAAATAATCTTAAAAAATACCCTCATTGAAGGGCTCAAATTCTATAAGGGTGAATTTTATAGGTTTTCTATTTGTACCTCTTATTTTGTGCTTTGGAAACCAATTCATCGTATAACTTCCTCTATCATTCTAATATTCCTTTGTCAAGACATTGAAGTTTATAGCCTTATTTGTTGCTAAATTTAGGTCAAATACCTTTGCAATGTAGACCTTGTCAATTCTAACCAACTCACCACCATTCATGGTTGTTATAACCCTAACATTGGCATCATACTTTTTCCCAACATTATGATGAAATCTACATTGATGAAAATGTTTGGGACTAATAATTTTCCAAGGTTAAAGTCCTAAAAATGTGAAATGGGCCTCTTCAAAAGCCTTCTCTTATACTAGTGTTCAATCAATGACCATCTAATTATTGAACTTATTGCATCTCTTCAATCCATACATTGATCTCTCAAGTTGTCTAATAATATTCCTACCCCTTTTGCATGTTTAGAATTTCTAGACAACTTGAGAAATTGGACTATATGGTCTTTGTCCAACTATTTTTTAGTCAAGTTGTGGGTTGAGAACTAGTTTAACTTATCTTAGGTTTTTTCAATGAAAAATAGGATTTTAAAAATTGGTGTTGGTTTTTAAAATGAAGGTAATTATACAAGATTTTATGTAGTAAATATAAAAGGAACAATCCTAACAATAAAGATGTACATAAATTAGAAAATCAAGGTAAAATTGAGGACTTACTTGAGTTCTTTTTGAAAACCCTAATTCATTTTTTAGACAACTAGAAAGCATGAAAATCAATAAATTCTTCACACTTGACAAATTTCTAGATTATTACAATTTCAAATGAATACATATGGTGGGAGAATTACTAGAATATGATAGATATAAGTTAATTCTCATCATTACTGCTCATTCACATGAACAAAGTGTTTGCAACTAATTGTTCTATAATTTTAATTTTAAATGTTAATCTTTGAATGGCATGGGCGAGATCAATTGTGGTTGCAACCTTTTATTTTAATTAAGAAACCATTTTAACAAAGTTGTGACATTGTAAAATTGGGAAAATGAGAATAAAACACGTAATTTAAATAGGGACCCATTACGACTGCATAGCCTTCAAATGGAAATAAACAATTGGTCCAATGTAAGATCAATACATAACATGTGTCATCATATCGCACAAACACATATCTTCCTGGGAACTTATTTTATGAACCTGCAATATGAAGAGGGCTTGCGATATGACATCAGGTGGAGTTGAATGAAGACTCATTCACTTTGAAGAGACTTGAAAATATGTTGAGCCCACCACATGTGTCACAACAAGCAATAAAATATCATCAACCATGACACATGATGCAAAACTACATCATCACAACTTTAAAATTTTTAGATAATAAGAACATGCGATGAATTGAGAGAATGAGATTTAATAAGAATGTGATATTTTGCACCAACAAGGATTTATGTAGGGACCATCAGTCAAACATATAATAAAGGTTCAACTTAAGTTACCTTAATAGCACATGCATTATAAATGCTTGTAAGAGGTCACTAGGAGAAAGGGGGTTGTTTGGACAATGAACATGAAGGATTTCAAAACAACTTAAGTGACTGGGAATATGCCTAGCGAGTCAGTTCCCATAGAGTTTTTGATACTTGTCTCAATTCTAGAGATTGCACGAATGAATATGGTTGTGTTAGAAATTTGGCCCAAAATCTAAATCTATTTAAATTTATAAATTCACCAAGTAACTTATTCATTATCATTTAATATTTGATATTTTTTCCACTCACCTTATGAATTTTTTAAAAAAAACCAACACATTCGCCATATAATTAATTTTGTAGTTTTTAATATTTATATAATTTTCCATTGAACTTATTTTATTTGTTTGAATTAAAGTTTAATTCACCAATGAAATTATTTTATCTATTTGCATACAAGTTTAATTCACCAAGGAGTTTTTTTTTTTTTTTTTTGAATACAAGCATAATTCACCAACCATATTATATTATTTGTTTGAATACAAATATAATTCCCCAATATTTTCTACAAAATTCTAGGATTTAAAAGAATTTTCTAATAAAATTAATTTTTTTTCAAAAAATTAAAAAAAGATTTGCCAATAGATTTTTTTTTTTTGAATAATGCAAGATTTGCTAGAATTTTATCTTTTCCAAGGGGGTTTCTTAAAGTTGTCCCTACTTTCCACTACAATTACAAGAACCTACAAAAAAAATTGGAGACCAAGACTACCTAACTCCCCTTTTTGAATATGGAGTTAGGTAAAGGTAAGAATAACATGAAGCTCCCACCCTTACCAATTGATCTAACATAGTTTCAACAAAGTACTAAGGATGCCTATTCTATGATGGCCTTTATTTTTAGCCTTGATGATGAAACAAGTGTATATGATTTCCAACTAGGATCCCTACATAAACTAGATAAAATAACCTCAAATCAATCTTTTGATCTTGATTTTTATAATGTTATAGCAAAAAAATTAGATATCAACTAAAACACTTCAATACTCAATAAATTTTTAGGTATTTTATTGTTTTCTTCATTTGATGCTATATTAGAATGCTCATATTTCAACCATACATGATTCTTTCAATAGTGTACTAGTAAATAGATGCATGTATTTAAATATTATACCTATGTTTGCATGGAAACATGTTATCCTGAACTTCAAAATACTCTGAGTTCATGGAAAAATTTAGGCCCTAATTCTTGCATATCTTAATTTTGATGAGAATATTATTAAAATAAATGAAAATAGTTTCAAATGAGTAGGGGAATAATCCCATCTTATTGGATCTTTAGTGAGTATTATGGCATGATTATGGTTTGTGGGTTCAAAGAGGAACCCTTTAAACTGCCCAAATTATTAACAAATCAAGTGGTGGTTATTGAATTTTTTGGGCAATTGAATATCATTGAATTTGAATATGGAGTTGGGAGGGAGAAGAGGGTATGATATGACATTACCTTCACATTTGGAGATGTGAAAATTAATAAATTGCATAAGTTTTCAACCATTTTTTGTACCCTTCTATTTCACAACAAATTCCTATTTTACCTTTGTACAAAAACTGTAAATTCTCTCACCATTTATTTCATCTAATTTTATGGTACATTCTCCATTACTACTAGGAGCCTTGATGGTTCCCACACAATAACAATAAAATTTTCTTATGGTCTCCCACAAGGAACTCCCTTTTTAGGTGGTTTCATATAATCATCGATAGACCTACATCAATAAATAAATATTGCATGCTAGGCCTATAATGCTAAAATGGATCTAAATGGAGAAAAAATAAAGATAGAGATGATACATATACAAGGATAATATCTTTATATGATCCAACACAATAAGCCTTGATGATATCTCACATGATTCCTACTATTGATTAACCACAAGATCTCATGAAACCTAAATATTATTCAATGAATGTAGTAGAAATGAATATATCCCAAGAGTGACATGAAGATTGGGAAGAGCTAATGGAAGAAACAAAAAAGTATATAACCATAGAATTTTTAAAGCTAAGAAAGAAGTTAGAAAAATGAGAATTGGATCTTAAAAGGACTAAATATTGTAAATCACCTTCACATTCAAACCAAAGCACAAGATGTGCAGCTTTAAGCCAAGGTTCCACTAAATATCTTATACATAGAATGGGGAGATTGAAAATATTTATCTAACTCTTAAAGGATACTAACAGGGATTGAAGAGAGTAGAAGAAAAAGATAGGAACAAAGTTGTAGAAATAACTCAACTCCACAAAAGGATCATGGAATTGATGTACTTAGTAGGAATAATGCAAAATGAACTACAAGCCAAGGATCAATGGATAACACAACTACAAGAACAATTGAAACGAAGAATTTTTTCATCTAGGATAGTATAAATAAGTAAAGAATTATATGTATCCTATTGGGATAAGATAACATTAAGTGAAGTTGAACTCATATTGTCTTTGAAGTTCATATTAGATGCCTGTTAGTGTAGGTTTTTTTTTTCCTTATGTTAGGGAATATTTATTTTTCCTACACACGTTATTAACCTTTCTTAGGTTATATTAGAATGGTTAGGATGAGGACATGTGGCATAAATCCATCATTCACATGTGTTACTCACATCCACCTTTGGGTAGTTGAGTCTCACAACCTCTTTTGGATTCTTATGCCATGTTTCATAACCATTTGTCTGTCCTTATTTGAGTAGGCATAACCATGTAATATGTCATTTACCAAGTAGGTAAAACTCCCACCTATTATGGGTACTGGGGAGTTATTACCCCTCTTTGAATTATCTACCATTATTTTGCTATATAAACATCACTCAGCCCTTCCCTTGGTTAGTATGATGGAATGCTAGTGCAGTGCTAAGGGAGTGCTGAGTTTATTCATCTCTTGATCTCTTTTCTTTCTTTCCTTCAATAATTTTGATCTTGGGTGGTTTCACAACTAAATATATCATGGTATCAAAGCTAGTTGTGAGTTGTGGGTTAGCATTTTTCTCAATCCATTCTTGAAAGAAAAGTATGCTCTTCTCTTGCATCCAATGATGACCTAGAGAATCAGAAACACTTAATAGAATCTCAATTTTTTGGGGGTTCCTTTCTATTGCATCTTGTTGTGTAGGTATTTCAGAGCTTCCTGGAGATATTCTAAGCTCACCATTAAGTCAAAGTAGCCAGAAAAGTTAGAATTGGCTTTTATTTCGTCCAAATCAGACATCGGGTGCGAGATCTATGAAGGGTTGAGGCAGAGGTTTTTAGAGAGGTTCCAGAAGGTAGCTAGTATTTTAGAGAATTTTCAGCTCAAAAAAACCTCTCCATCATGCTCAGAAGGCGTCAAAACCTAAAGATTGTTTGTCAATTCGTCAATTTTAAAAAAAGTCATTTTTTGAGGCAATTTTTTTTTTTGCAAGCAGGACCATACGGCCCCACTTGCGTATATTACGAAATGACACATTTTTTCAAAAAATATATATTATTTTATCCCTTCAAAAATTATTATTTCAAAAATATTTATTGAATTTAAAAAAACATTGAAAAAGGCAATTTTAAAAAAAAAAAAGAGTACAAGGGTACTTGACAAGTACCCTGTGTAGGGCCTATCAGGTCCCTATACCTGAGGGTACCAGAAGGTTCCTCTATGGGCTAATTGCTTTTACAAAGGCCACTCAACTTTTTCTTTAAAAGCTTTTTATTAAAAAATTCAAAATTTTATTATTGAAAATTTTCAAATTTCATAAATATTTTTACTATTAAAAATTTCAAAATAAAACACCCAAATCCATACTGCTACATGTTCGTTGACCTCTGTACCGTACTCCCTCTGTAGTGCCTCGACCTTCGTACCTCCAGATTTAGTAGAGACCCTGCTAGTTCCACCAAATTGGAGGAGTTCTATCTTTAGCAAGCTATTTGGTGCTTCTCTAAGATTGGCATGTTTTTCAAACTAACTAGTGGTTTCCTACATTTGGTGGTTTTCTAGATTTGGAGGAAGTTCGCCAAATTTGGCAAAGAATGACTTTTGCAAACTTGACCTTCTCACCATTGGAGTTTTCTTTTTTGCACTTGAACTTCAGAGGGCGATATCTCAGACACACAAAGTGATTTTCAACACAATTTTTTTTGATTTGGGTATAATTTTGTGCTCTTCCCAGTGGTGAAATTATTTTTTTCTCAAGTGATCTCAGTTTTCCATAAAACTAGTTTTCTCATCAGATCTGAAGGATGGTTCTCATTTTTTGAACTTCAAATGAATGTAAAATTCACTTATGAAATTAGATTGAGGTGATTCTTTTTTTTGGAAGTCAATATTTTTCTGAGCACTACACATTGGTGCTACTTTGAGGTTCTCATTCTAAGATTTGATTGTACTTTCAGTATTTGGGTCTATTTTAGACACTTGTAAAACTATGGAAAAAAAATCCAGCATTGTAAACACACTGATTTATAAGGTTCCAAATTATTTTTTGTTGGGGGGATTCTTGATTGAGTGAAAAAAGGGGGGTCTCTCTTATTGTGTGTGTGTTTTTGATTTGTTCACTTGTGCTCTTCTTTTCCTTCACACATGGATCAGTCTAAGGTTCCTTTGATAACACCTTATAATTATACAACATGGAATGAACATGCATGGAATGACTTAATGCAACTTGGGTATACTCCATATGTTGAAAAGATGGTAGTTGAACCTATAGATGGTAAGGAAAAGATAAAATGGATGCTTGAACATACAAAAACTCTTGGATGTCTTCATAGTTTTGTTTCCCTTGATCTTATGTTTTAGATTGAAGCATGCATATATTCACATGATGCTTGGGAAAATTTAAAATCTTTGTATGGTACAACAGATGAAGTCAAAGGTAATCAGATTGATAATGAACTGATGAACCTTGATCCAAAGAATTTTGGCAACATCCAGGATTATATTACTAAGGTCAATGATCTAAGAGCACAATGTAAAGCATGTGCTATTGATAAAAATGACATTCAATTAATCTATAATGTAATGAATAAACTTGGTCCTTAATTTGAAACTTTTGTTTCTAGCTTTCATACTAATAGATTGACTATGGGATCTGCATATACTATGCCTTCATTTGCATATTTTTCTAAGATATTAGTGCATGAACAACAAAAGATTCTTTCTATGGGTCTCATAAACCCATCACAAACTCAGGCTTTGTTGGCTAGTCAGCCTAAGGGACAAAAAGAGTCAGGACAATCTAATAAGAAATAAAAGAAATCTAAGAAAAATCCACATACATATCATGCATAGAATAAATCCTCTTCAAAGGAGGACTCATTTAAGAAGAAGTCTACTTGTTCATATTACAAGAGGACTAGACATGAAGAACATTCTTGTTATAAGAAGGATATTGATGAATTGAAACAACTTCTTAAGAAGAACAATATTGACCTAATTTCTAGAATGTCCAAGTCTACTTCTTCTTCTTCACATTCTAAACAATCAGTATCTAGCAAAGATAAAGGTCATGCAAGATTTTCTATTGAGTCCAAGAGAAAAAAAGGTAAAGCTCTTTGTGCTTCTACAAATCATGAATCAGGGAAATGGCTCCTAGATTATGGAGCTTCTCATCATATGGCTTCTACACAGTCTATGTTCTCTTCTTTTGAGCCTTGTGTTATGCCACCTATTCTGATGGGAAACAATACTTATATGAATGTAAGTGGGAGAGGATTTATTGATATTGGGGATGACACCTTAAATGATGTTTTGTGTGTACCTCATTTAACAAATAATCTTCTTTCCATCTATCAAATCACTCATGGTGGAGAAGGGAAGACTTTGGAATTCATGCCTGATTTAGTTATCATCAAAGACTTGGAGAGTAGAGAGATAATTGCTACTAGGATGGTTGATCATGCATCTTGGTTGTATACCTTTTCAGAATTTGCACCTAATGATGATTCTAATCCTTTGGTTATTGATCACACTTCTAGTGTGAGTTTTGATTTTTAGGAGAAGTTTGGCTACTTGAATCTTGGTATTCTCACAAGTGATTCAGTTCTTGAGCCTTGCATTCCTTCTCCTCCATCTACTATTGCTTCTAAGGATACTTGTGATGCTACATCCTTGGCTACTTATGATTCAATGCAACAGGATATACATCATCTTCCAAATATAGTTGCTTGGGATGACTATTTAGTGGACATTGCAAGTTTGTTCATAGAGTCTCATATTTTGGATTTGGGAGACACTATTCATGACATTCATCTTCTCTTTTGTGAAGTTGATTCTTCTTCAGTTGTCATGGAGGAACCTTTGGATCCTCTTGTTCATTCTCCACATGATCATTCCTCATAGTTTGACATGATTGTGGATACTTTTGAGTAGCATTTGAATGAGGCATCTTTGTCTTCAGAGGAGATGGTTGAGTCTTTGGATCTTGTTCTACATACATCTCTACTAGGTTCTGGATTGTCATCTTCATCAGTGTGGCCTAGAATTCCTGATTTTATAGTGGCAACTTTCAGCATCGACATAGAGACACATGAGTAGTTTTCAGAGACTTCATACATTTCACACTTTCTTCCTTCATATTCCTTTTAGGAATGGGGAGATGTTCTTTATACACCTTTGGTTTTGTTTCTTGCTAAGGGGAGGAACGTTGTGCAACGATCATGGTCCATCTTCTACATCTACTTTCAAGCATCAACCATTGGTATAGTTGACTACTTGAGGAAATGATACATAGTCTTTCTGATCCTTTCTATTTTGGAGGGGACTTCTTCCTTGCATGGGACTCGTCTTGTGTTGGGAAACTTGTTTTATTTTCTCTTTTTTGGGGAGGAGTTTTGTCCCATTGAGTTTTGTCCTTTTCTCCAGTTGTGAGAGATTGGTTTGTACATGGGTACCTAACATGGCCTAGTAGCTGAGACCCATTTTTGTGTCTTTTCACCCACCTAAGCTATGCTTAAGGGGGGGTGTTAGTGTAGGTTTTTTATTTTCCTTATGTTAGGGAATATTTATTTTTCCTACACATATTATTAATCTTTCTTAGGTTATATTAGAATGGTTAGGATGAAGACATGTGGCATAAATCCATCATTCACATGTGTCACTCACACCCACCTTTGGGTAGTTGAGTCTCACACCCTCTTTTTGAATTCTTATGTCACTTCTCATAACCATTTGTTTGTCCTTATATGAGTAGGAATAACCATGTAATTTGGCATTTATTGAGTAGGTAAAAATCACATCTATTATGGGTGCTTGGGAGTTATTACTCCTCTTGGAATTATCTGCCATTATTTTGCTATATAAACATCACTCACCCCTTCCCTTGTCTAGTATTATGGAATGCTAGTTCAGTGCTAAGGGAGTGCTGAGTTTATTCATCTCTTGTTGTCTTTTCTTTCTTTTCTTCAATCATTCTAATCTTGGGTGGTTTCACAATCAAATCTAACATGGTATTAGATGTGGTTGTGAGTTGTGGGTTAACATTTTTTTCAATCCATTCTTGAAAGAAAAGTATGCTCTTCTCTTGCATCTGATGATGACCTAGGGAATCAGAAATGCTTGATAGAGATCTCAGTTTTTGGGGGGGTTCCTTTCTATTGCATCTTTTTTCAGGCATTTCAGAGCTTCCTTGAGATATTCTGAGCTCACCATTGAGTTCAGAGTAGCCAGAAATGTCATAATTGGCTTTTGTTTCATCCAAATTAGACATCAGGTGTGAGATCTATGAAGGGTTGAAGTAGAGGTTTTTAGAGAGGTTCCATAAGGTACCTTTCATTTCAGAGCATTTTCAGCTCAAACGAACCTTGCCATTGTGCTTAGAAGGCGTGAAAACCTAAAGATTGACTGTTAATTTGTCAATTTTTGAAAAAGTCATTTTTTGAGGCAATTTGCTTTTGCAGGTAGGACCGTACGACCCCACGTGCATACGGTATGGTACGACACGTTTTTTCAAAAATTATATACTATTTTCTCCCTTCAAAAATTTATTATTTGAAAAAAGAAAATACAAAAAAAATATTGAAAAAAATAAATAAAAAAAACATTGAAAAGGGCAAAAAAAGAATTAAAAAAGAGTACAAGGGTACCTAACAGGTACCATGCATAGGGCCTGTCAGTTCCCTATACTTGAGGGTACCGGCTGGTCCCTCTAAGGGCTGTGTGCTTTTAAAAAGGCCGCTCAACTTTTTTCTAAAAGCTTTTATTAAAAATTTCAAATTTTTATTATTAAAAATTTTCAAATTTCATAAAGATTTTTATTATTAAAAATTCCAAAATAAAATACCCAAATCCATACTACTGTGTGTTCCTCAACCTCTACGTTGTACTGCGTCTGTAGTGCCTTGGGCTTCATGCCTCTAGATTTAGCAGAGACCCTACTAGTTCCACCAAATTGGAGGAGTTCTATCTTTAGCAAGCTATTTGGTGCTTCTCTAAAATTGGAAGGTTTTTCAAGCTGATAGGAGGTTTCCTACATTTAATGGTTCACTGAAATTGGAGGAAGTTCACCAGATTTGGCGAAGGTTGAATTTTGCAAACTTGACCCCCTCACCATTGGAGTTTTCTTTTTTGCACTTGAACTTCAGAGGGCGATATCTTAGACATACAAAGGCGTTTTTTAGCATATATTTTTTTGATTTGGGGTAGAACTTTGCACTCTTCCCAGTGGTGATATTTTTTTTTGCTCAAGTGATCTCACTTTCCTAGAAATTTAGTTTTCTCATCAGATCTAAAGGATAGTTCTCATTTTTTGAACTTCAAACGAATGTAACTTTCACGTACGACCTCAGATTGAGGTGATTATTTTTTTGAAAGTGAATATTTTTCCAAGTACTACACATTGGTGCTATTTTGAGGTTCTCATTCTAAGATTTGATTGTACTTTCAGTATTTGGGTCTATTTTAGACACTTGTAAAACTCTGGAAAACAACTCCAACATTGTAAATGCATTGATTTATAAAGTGCCAAATCATTTTTTGTGGGGGGATTTTTGATTGAGTGAAAAAGGGGGGGGTCTCTCTCTTGTTGTGTGTGTGTTTTTGATTTTTTCACTTGTGCTCTTCTTTTCATTCACACATGGATCATTCTAAGGTTCCTTTCCTAACACCTTATAATTATGCAACATGGAATCAACATGCATGGAATGCCTTAATGCAACTTGGTATACTCCATATGTTGAAAAGAAGGTAGTTGAACCTACATATGATAAGGAAAAGATAAAATAGATTCTTGAACATACAAAAGCTCTTGGATGTTTTCATAGTTTTGTTTCCCTTGATCTTATGTTCCAGATTGAAGCATGTATAGATTCACATGATGCTTGGGGAAAGTTAAAATCTTTGTATGGTACAACATATGAAGTCAAAGGCTATCGGATTGATAATGAATTGATGAACCTTGATCCGAAGAATTTTGGCAACATCCAGGATTATATTACTAAGGTCAATGATTTGAGAGCACAATGTAAAGCATGTGGTATTGATATAAAGGAAATTCAATTAATCTATAATGTACTGAATAAAATTGGTTATGAATTTGCAACTTTTGTTATTAGCTTTCATACTCATAGATTGATTATGGGATCTACATATACTATTCCTTCATTTGAATCTTTTTCTAAGATGTTAATGCATGAACAACAAAAGCTTCTTTCTATGAGTCTCATAAGCCCCTCACAAACTCAGGCTTTGTTGGCTATTCAGCCTAAGGGACAAAAAGAGTCAAGATAATCTAATAAGAAACAAAAGAAATCTAAGAAAAATCCACATATAGATCATGCACAAAATGAATCCTCTTCAAAGGAGGACTCATTTAAGAAGGAGAAGTCTACTTGTTCAAATTGCAAGAGGACTAGACATGAAGAACATTCTTGTTATAAGAAGGATAATGATGAACTCAAATATATTCTTAAGAAGAACAATATTGATCTACCTGATGATGATTCTAATCCTTTGGTTAGTGATCACACTTCTAGTGTGATTTTTGATTTTGAGGAGAAGTTTGGCTACTTGATTCTTGATATTCTCACAAGTGATTTAGTTCTTGAGCCTTGCATTCCTTATCTTCCATCTACTATTGCTTCTGAGGATACTTGTATTGCTACATCCTTGGCTACTGTTGATGGGTGTTTTTTCATCTTCTCAACAAAAGTAATGCATAAACACACCACCTCTCTTGAAAGACAATCTCCAACAACAAGTTGTTGAAAATTATCCCAAGGTCTCTCGGGTGTCAGGTCATGACAATGCTTGGAATAGTTCAATTGGTTCAATGTGATCTTGCTTGTAATCGTAGGGAAGCCTTACGTGAGTTAAGTTGGAGGGAATTGGCTCTTTGCATGGAGTTTATAGAATTTTTTGAAGTGTTGCTCTATTGTTGTAAGTTTAGGACAACAGTCTCAAACTCTACTTTGGTCTTCAAATTTGGCTTTACAATATGCAATGAACTTTATCTAAAATTACTATTTAAAAGAAAATTCAAAAGGGCAGGGAAGGGAGTAAGTTCCTAGACCTGAAACTACTGATGAACAGTGATAATGGAGGATGCTACAATGGAAAACCTTCCTAAAACTAAGTCCCACTTAACTGAATCATCTCACAGTCTCATGAAACTAGTGAAATATTCTAAGGTCTATAGATGTTCAACCATTCATTCATCATCACACATGAATAAATGATAGAATTTAAGTGCAACATTTAAACAATGTTCAAACTAGCTTTACACTACAGTTTATCATCAATAAACAAAAAAAAGCATGAACAAGGAAGGGCATCAACACAACACAATCATTCACCATCAATGAACAACATTAACTAATCTATTAAAGCATACTAAAACATAGAAAAAAAAATTTAATCTACTCAAATTCACTTACTAAGAGGAGAAGAGTCATGAAACATGCAAAGGAACTCAAGAATCCACCCAAAATCAATGAATTTCTATTAAAATTCCAGCAGCATGTCTTTACAACAACTCAACTCTCCCTTGAAAATGAGAGGATACCCCCTATTTATAGTGTCCAAAAAGAAAAATGAATGGCCAAGATTTAATCTCATTGTGTGGCCAAGATTCACTACAAATTAGGGTTTCACCTACCCCCAAATATTTTACAATTTAAAATTCATCTTTGTCTTCTAGCCTACTTTTTCTTCTTGTGGGCAACACTATAGCATTTTGTCTTTTAGCAAATTTCCATTTGTTGTAGCTAGACTATGAGGAATTCATCATCAATCACTAGATTGCCTTCATGCTTCTTCATAGTAGCTTATTCCACAAACTTTTCGATCAATGCCTGAAGTTTATCCCACTCCATTATATCTGATTGGAGCACTTGAAAGTTCAATTTCTTCAGTCGACCGGTAAGTACATCCTAGTCCCTATCACATTTGGGAGTGCTCTTTATAACTTGCTTGGATTGGATGAAGGCACGAGCAACAAAACCCATAAAATCTAGTGTAAGTACATCTGTGGTTCCATTCTCCATCTTTTTATGGAAGTGCAGCTTTATCTTCTTTGGGTCCAACTCAATGACAGGCATGTCAAAATCTGTCATTAGCATCAAATACTCTTCACAAGTTGTCCTGATTTCTTTGACCCAATCAATATCAAGCTCCACTTCATGGATCAATCATTCCAATATTTCTTTCCTATGGTCAAGGCCTAGCTTCCATGTCTCGATGAGCCAATGACAACCTTCCACCAATGCTAGCTCCATTTCCTAGGATTTCTCAGGCATCTTCAGGATAACCTCAAGTTTGGGATATGTAATCCTATACAGCTCTGGTAAATTAGTGCAAAATTTTCTTGTGCCTTCAAGCTGTTTTTGCACCTCTAAGAATTTATTTGTTGTCTTGACAACGCGATTGATGCCCATATTCCCATTATAAATTACTTGTCTTCAAACCAATCCTCTGTAGCCTTCATCCAATTCTTTCTCCTTTCAAACTTGTTGATGTGGTCTTTAGACAGTAGTTGTGGTGACATTGATGATGTGGTGGGCAGTTCTTCTATAGAGGACCATTATTGTATATAGGCCGTTAAATCTACCACTTGTGCTTTTAATTCCTCCTAAATAGATTGGTCTTTATTCATTTGGTGCACAATGGTGGCAATTGATCCTTGAAGCTGATCAATTTTCTGCTTTCTCATTGTTGTTCCCAAATCAATGGTAGAAATATTATAGCTAACTCCTCCTTCAACCACCAGAGTAGCTATTTACACTGTCTTGGATCTCGAGGTGTCCATTGTCAAGTGGGATCTCACTCTTGGCTTCTTTTCCTTCTTCTTGCTTATTTGTGCTTGAGCCAGGATGGCTTCTAGCCTTACCTTCAGATCCATGAATGTAGGGGTCTTCTTTTTTAATTGCTTTTCCAGCCATTTAGGCATCTAGGATTCCCCTTTCGGTGATTCATGATCACCTTCTTCTTGGGTGCTTTGAATTTCCATTTCTTTGCTGCCCGGAGTTTTATGACCCATATTTTCTTCTTCCTCCTCATTTGAATCTTGAATGAATATTGTTTCCTTCTCTAGAGATTCAATAACTGTACGTTCCTTGGGACTTTCCTCCCCTCCAGATCTCTTTTCTTCTTCCTCTTCTTGCCCATGTTCTTCATGATGTTCTGATTCTAGGCTCTCTCTTGCTTCAACCTCCTCTTGAGGCTTGTCTTGTTCTTTCTTTTCCTCCTCCTTTTCTTCTTCTTCATGTGAAGGAGGCATTTCTTCATCATGCTTAGGGCTCTTATCTTGCTCCTTGGTTGGGGGTTCAGTGTTTACCTCCATTTCCTCATTTGTATCTTTATTTTCTTCAAAGGGTGGTCTCTCAACTTCTTCACCAACATCCCTCAGCTATTTAGTACGTTCTTCCTCAAGCTCTTGATAAGAGGTTTCCATGATGTACTTTGACCTAGGGTCTTTGATGTCTTCCTTAGAGGATTGTGTTTCCTCCTCTTCTTCCCCACACATCACTTCATCAATTACGAGGTGCTGATGCTCAGGATGCTCATGATAATCATTTGCTTCCTCCTCCATTTCTTTGGTTGCTTCCCTCTCTCACCTTTCCAACTCCTCAGATATTTGCATTTTTTCTTTCATTTCAGGTGGCTCGGTTGGAGTAGGAACGGGAAGGCCGGTGACAGCTTGCGCTAGGGCAGCCTAAACTGTAGGATTCATGAATACTCCAAATAGCTCTGTTGGTATGTTTTGCATGTGCCTAGAAAAGGCTTCCAAGAGTGAGATGGTAGGCATTGGCATTGTTGTAGTGGTTAGTGGGAGGGTTACATATGGAGGCATAGAAGCATAAGAGAGTGGAGAAGTTGTGGTGGAGGAAGAATCTACCACCAAGATGGGTGTAGTGGGCGAAGTAGAAGCAAGGTGGACTGAAATGCCCACCGCAGGTGGAGAAGAATCAACCATTGCTTGGGAAGTAGGCGGAGGGGAAATAGTAGTGGTGATAGTAGCAATGGTGACTGCGAGAGTAGATGCAGCTGTAAGCGGTAGAATGGGGAAAACAATCTAAACAATGCATCTACGCTTCTGAATAAGATATTGCATCTAAGATTAAGAAATTTAAACGAATTTAAACTACAAATCTACAAAAATCTATCCTATTGCTCTCTAACTCTAAAGATTTCTCTAATCTACTTAGCTCTCAGATTTGTAAGCTAATTAAACTATTGAAATGACACTTAGAGAATGAGAAATGAACTAATATATTCTAATATGATTAAATATGCATATTCTATTGTAATGGCAGCCATGACTGCAAATGCTGGATGCTTGATTGCTGCTTGATGGATGATGGATGGATGCTTGAATGCTTGATTGCTTGGATGCTTGAATGCTTTGGAAACCTGCAGAGTAAGATTGCTTAAGTTGGGATCCATTTCCTGTAGCCAAAGAGTTGTATTTATAGTTTTCACGGTAGCACAATTGTACAGGGATACGGGATGAGGGGCTGTGATTCCATCTGGAGAATCCAAAGGCATGGGATGAGAAGAAGGAGCTGATCATGGAGGATTGTTCCTCCCCATGAAAACACTAGGAAAGAAGAGAGGGAGGATTGATGGAAGAAGATTGAGAGGACTTCCTACAAGTTTGTCCCCGAAGCTCTTCCTGTGAATGGAAGTTGCATTAATTAGATTTTTAAAAATCTAATTTTATTGGTGAGTGAATAGTGGTAAAGATTTTATGCATAAATTTAAATAATTTAAATTTATTTAAATTTAGCAAATAGAGGAATAATTAATTTAATAAATCAAACTATAGGGTTTGTTTATTAAATTATAAATAAAAGAAAAATGATAATTAAATAAAAGATTTAAAATATCTTTATTTAATTAAGAAGAAATGTGATGAGGTAATTAAATAACAAAAATTATTTAAGTTGTGTATTTAATTTATGATAGAAGTGTAAAAGAAGTAATAATGATAATAATTAAATAAAACAAAGTTTTTAATTTCGTTTATTTAATTAAGAGAGAAATAATATGATGAAAATGATAATAATTAAATAAAACAAAGTTTTTAATTTTGTTTATTTAATTAGGAAAGAAAATAGAAGAATTAATAAATGAACTTAATATAAATAAATATTTCTATTTATTTACTAAGTAGAAGAATTTAAGATTAATTAATCAAATAAATCGTATTCAATCAATTAAATTCTCCAGACCAATTTTAGGTGTCTACATTTTGCCCCTCTTTGAAGTGATGTGTTTACGCATTGCTTCAAAGAATGATTTTGCTTCAGCTGCCAGTATTGACGAAAGGGTTAAAATATGCCCCAGACTTGCCCCAGATGTTGAATTTTGAAATGATAGTGATACATGCCCCTTCAGGAGATAAATTGATGAATTTTGGATTTTTATGATGATTTGATGATGAATTGGTGTTGAAACAATTTATCTCCCGTCAAAATTGTCAAAAACGGCCCTGTGATTGATAAGAATTAATTCCTCAGAAGGAAAAAAAATAAATAAATCCCATTAAAATCCCCCAAAAATAGCCTATAAATACTCAAAAGGTCATTCTCAAAAGTCATTTGTGCATTTGACTTTGACAACCTTGTGATAGAGACCCTTAGAGTATTCAGAGCTAGGATGCCGATCCCTTACCACACCCACCAACTTGAGCGTGTGCACCGTCACCAGCGTCCGGCCGACTATGGACCTCCGGTATGTACCCCAACTCGTCCTCATAATTCGCGCCCATATTTTTGATGTGTTTTTGCACGTGTTTTAGTGTTTTAGCGCGCGGTGAATGCGGTTTAGCGCATCAGTGCTCTGTTGTAGCATGCCATAGTTTTAGCGCGTCAGGTCAATTGTGTAGTGCGTCTGGTAAGTTTTGTAGCACGTCAGAATTTTTAGCGCGCAGGGTCAAATTTGCAGCACGTCCATAGGATTTTATAGCGAGCCTATCTTTTTAGCACGTCGAGATGTTTCTGTAGCGCGTATAGAGGATTTTGTAGCGCGCCAGACATTTTAGTGTTTTTAGGTAGAGATTGATGAAAAATTGTGCACTTTTCTTTTCGTTGATTTGTTTTTGATTCTATCTATTTTAGTTTGACTAAAATATATGGGAAATGATCTCATGATGAGCGAGATCTATTGATTGATAATAATTACCCTCATGATAGGCGAGGAATAATTAAACTTTCCAAAGGATTGAACCTGATTGATAGATGAGGGTTCCTTGATAATTTGCTAGGTTGATAGGTAAAAGCACAATTTTTGAAAATTTGATGATATTTTGATATTTTGATTAAAATGTCTTGTTTGTATGATAACAGGAGCATTTAGATGTTATCCAGGTGCGAGAGTAGTTCCCCTGGCCTTTTGATATGATATCGCGACTTACGCCAGACGAGAGACAGCATATTATAGATTGTGGCTTAGCGACATTATTGGATATGCCCCATATTAGACTTAATAGGGGTCTGTTGACAGCTTTAGCAGAGAGGTGGCATAGTGACTACAACACCTTTCACTTACCTACTGGCGAGATGACTGTGACGCTGGAGGATGTATGGCGTATTCTTCACATTCCTTTTGTTGGAGAGATTGTGGTACATGATTCAGAGGAGGTTGGTGGGGTAGAGGCTATGTAGAGAGTCTTTCAGGATCCCCACGTTGCAGGAGAGTGGATTCCATGGATAGATATGTATGAGTCATATGCTCCGCTTCCTTCAGTTTTGGCCGGCTTTATTAGTGGATTCCTTTGTCCTGATAAGAGGTCAAAGGGTCTATCTCTTGGATGGAGTCGAGTGTTAGAGGGTCTGGTTGTCCATAGGATGAGATATGCTTGGGGAATGTGCATGCTTGCCCAGTTATATCATGATTTGCATTGGATTATGTATCTCGGCGGCAGTAGTTTATCGGCAGGGGCTACCTTTCTCCAGGTATGGGCATGGGAGCATATTGCTGTTACGCGTCTCATGCCAGTGTTAGCCAGATTAGCGACAAGGCCTTATGTGTTTCGATATAGAGGCAGAACTACCCAGCATATGATGGGTAAGCTTGAGTATTGGAGGCAGATTATTGATGATGTAGAGGCAGTGACCTGGCGTCCGTACTTAGAATGTGATGACTGGGATGATGATGATATTGAGTTGGGGTTCTTGTCTGATTCGATGTATTTGATCGGGAAGAGCCCCAGGGTCTTGGAGTGATTCCTGTTTCATCGTGTGTACAGAAAGTATGGCATTGTGCAGTGTATGCCACAGGGAGTGGCTCATTACGGACGGCGACAAATAGATGTCAGTGATTGGGGTCCCAGTTTTCCTTATGGGGCACTTGTTGCAGGTTACCGTACTTTACAGCCTTCAGCATGGGATGTCTGAAGAGACATTATCGAGGTGCCTATTACTCCCGAGTACGGAGAGTATCTGGCTCTGCACCCTCCTCCACGTATCACTATTCCAGATGAGCCTGTACTAGCACCAGCGGCTGCACTAGCACCAGCACCAGCAGCACCAGCAGCAGCACCAGTAGGGGGTGTTCAGGTTGGTCAGTGATGGGGGAGAGAGGAGGATGTAGATGTGGATGTGGATGTGGAGAGCAGCTCTGAGACTGACAGTGATGAGAGTTCTGGTAGCAGCGAGGATAGAAGTGACAGTAGCAGTGATGATGATGGTGGAGATGGGGGGAGATCGAGCAGAGAAAGTACCACAGAACCATCTACCAGTGCGCCTCGTAAGAGGCAGACTATTGCTTCCTCATCGACAGATCCATCAATGGTTGCAGGTCTACAGGTACAGGTTCAGACCTTACAGGGACAGCTAGCACAGGTGCAGGGTTTACTAGCACAGACACAGGCTCAGATGCAGGCATAGCTAGCTACTGCACAGACACAGATTACCTCTCTGATTGGTGAGAGAGATGGGGCTCTACAGGCAGCAGCGACCGCACAGGCTCAGTTGATAGGTGTACGAGCACAGTTGATCACTACCGAGGCACAGATCACAACCTTGACTGCCGAGCGAGACATTATCAGGCAGACAACAGAGACAACACAGGCTACTGCAGAGAGATTGAAGAGAGTGGTAGATGGGACATCTGTGGCGGATTATATGCGAGATGCCATGTGGGCAGGTGTCGAGATTGAGTTTTATAGGAGCTGCTACCATGAGCTTTTCCCCCCAGAGCAGAGAGTCAATTATGCTCAGTCTCGCTCAGAGAGGACTCGTTCGAGGACAGTGAGCAAAGGTGTGACACAGCCGCTTCCGAGAGGGCCGAGAGATCCTGGGACGTCTGGTGGTGGTACTGATACTGGTGCGAGACCTGCTCCTTCTGGTGGCAGTACTACTTGATATCAACTATTTTTGACATGATGTTATTTCCATCCTTTTCAGACTTCATTGTATACTTGACACTTGATGAGATATATATGTGCAACAGTTCGATTTATCTATGATATGTTTCTACATGATTTATGTGATGGATGCATTGATCTTATGATGTGTTCTATATGATTGATGTGATGGATGCATTGTTTTATGATGATTTATTTTACATAGCTTGTATGGATGCATTAATGATGATGTGATATGATATTGATGATGTATTTCTTTTCTTAATGAGATGCCATGTATGATAAAAAAAAGAAAAAAAAAATGTGATGTAAATGAAATGAAGTATAATATGAAATGTGATAGATGAATGAATGATGTTTGAATGAAAAGGAATGATATATATGAAATGTGATGTAATTGTAAATGAATGATGTAATGAAATGTAAATGGTGTATGATAGATGAGATGGAATGCAATGATGTAATGTAATTGTAAATGAATGATGTAATGATGAGAATGTGATGATGTAAATGTAAATGATGTATGATGAAAATGTAATGTCATATTAATGAGATGAAATGTAAATGAAATGTGATAAATGAATATGTGATATGTGTTAAATGAATGAATGATGTTTTAATGAGATGTAAATGGAATGATATATGAATGAATTGCGAATGTAATGATAGATGAGTAGATGATGTTTAATGAATGATGAGATGTAAATGTAAATGAATGAATTGTAAATAAATGATATATGAATGATATGTAAATGAAATGATGTATGGATGTATGATGTATCTAATGAAATGGAAATGAATGGTGTAACATAACGTGCATATGATGTCACGAAATGAGATGTTTATTGTGAATTTTATGATGAGATGAAGAGATGATCCTATATGCATGCCATTATGAAAATTGCATGTGTCAAGTATACTCAATCTTTAATAAGAAAAGATAACATCGTTTGTGAATGAACCATTGTAACTTGTGCCACCAGTACTCTGCAGATGTATTATTATGAATGCAATCTATGTTAACCATGCAAATGCCTATTTGATCAATGCAAACCTAAGTGTCATTTCAATAATCATTTTATTCTGCTTTGTATCATCACTGAGCTTTATCTTAAAATGTTGAAAGTGAATACAAGCATCAATGATATGAGATAGACCAATGATGACCTGAGTATTTCTTTCATGATTTTTGATATTGCAAGTGAACACAAGCATCATGGTATAAGATAGACCAATGATGACCTGAGCATTTCTTGCGTAAACAAACAAGAATTAATCATTTTCTTGAGTGAATTGGAATGTCATCCATGATACTTGGTAGAGCACTTCCCGCGACAATTCACAAAATAATAATGACTAACTCACAAATAGCAAACAAAGAAAAGGTATCATTCTTCTTCCTTACTTCTCTAGTTCAATACATCATCGAGTAGCTCCAAAGAAATGATAAGCAAATGATAAAAACAAAAATTCAAAACCTACTTAAAGTATTTTCAAATCATTATTCAGATTAGATCATCAGTGTTTGGGATGTGTGTGCTGATGTGTGCATGATATTCCCAAGCATTTGAACAATTGATGTGACCTAAAAGACCTATCCTAGGGGTCTCGGGGACTAATCAAAGATTAGTCTTGCCTACGTTATACATGCAGAGACCACGTAGTTCGACTGACACAGAGTCCACTTTTGACCGATGTAGACTTTATTTTTGTGTTTTTGATTTTTTGATGTTTTTGAATTTTGATTTTTCTGATGTTTTTGGATTTTGATTTTTTGATTTTTTTTTGGATTTTGATTTTCTGATGTTTTTGGATTTTGATGTATTGCCACTTGATGTTGTCATGTTTGACTGCCTTTCCACGTAAGCTGAAAGTCTATTTGTACCAGATAACACTAGGATGTTGCCCCCAAGCCAGGGTAAAACATGGTATCTCTGCTATGATATGGATAGTGATAATGATTGTCCCAAATGATATATGGAAATGATATGAAAGGAAACAATCGTAACAACACTGTACCCAATAGATAGAGGAGTTTGGTGAAAATCACAAGTAACGCCTGTTTGCCAAGTTTTCATCACTTGTTTTTATTGTGTCCTCTTTCCTTTTCTTTTGTATTTTTATTTTTATATATTTTTTTGTTTTTCTCCCTTTTCTGTCATCATGATGCCTGTTTGCCAGGTTTTCATCAAGACAACTTTATTGACCGTGCACTAGATATCCTCAAGTGTAGAATCGCCTGAGATGAATGCTGTTCATGGGCTCCTCCAACATGTCTCCTTCTAGTGTAGATAGCCGGTATGCTCCTGATCCATAGACTGATATGATGACATAAGGTCCTATCCAGTTAGGTTCAAACTTTCCCTTCTTTTCTCTATCTGCTTTATTTCTAGGGTTTTCCCATAGGACCAAGTCTCCGATCTGGAAGACTCTAGGCTTAACCCTCTGATTATAGTTCCTAGACATCCTTTGTTGATAGGCTGTCAAATGATTGGCAGCTTGTTGTTGACGTTCATCAACTAGCTCTAATTCTTGAAGTCTAGAGATCCTATAATCTTCATCTGAAATGAGTCCCTTTAGTGAAACTCGAAGGGATGGAATTTCTACCTCAATAGGTAATATTGCTTCTGATCCATAGAAAAGAGCATATGGTGTAGCTCATGTTGGTGTTCTGATGCTAGTCCTGTAAGCCCAAAGAGCAGGGTTAAGCTGAATGTGCCAATCATGCCCTACCTCATTCACAGTCTTTTTGATAATCTTTAGGATTGTTTTGTTGGAAGCTTCTGCCTGTCCATTACCTTGAGGGTAATACGGGGTTGAAAAGCGATGTTGGATGTGAAACTTTTCACACAGTTCTTGAACGTCTTGGTTCTTGAAAGGCCTGCCATTATCTGTGATGATTGACTGGGGTATCCCATATCTACAAATGAGATAATTAAGTATGAAAGATGATATTTTCTTCCCAGTGATTGTGGTTAAGGGAACTGCTTCCACCCATTTTGTAAAATATTCCGTTGCTGTGATAATGAACTTGTGTCCATTAGATGAAGATGGGTTAATTTTCCCTACCAGGTCTAATCCCCACTGACATAAAGGCCATGTAGTTGCAAATGGATGTAGCTCCTGTGCCGGTGCATATATAAGATTGCCATGGATCTGGCATTTTGAACATCTTTTGACAAACTGATAAGATTCTTGCTCCATATATGGCCAGTAATACCCTAAACGAAGGAGTTTCTTGGCTAAAGATAATCCACTTGAATGTGTACCACAAATTCCTTCATGGACCTCATGTAAAGTGGAAACGGATTCGTCATGTTCTAAACAACATAAAAGAGTACCATCTAGGCCTCGACGGTAAAGGGTGTCAGCAATAATGGTATGTTTGGCGGATTGGCGTATGAAGTTGTGCTTTTGGTTGTGAGAAAGATCTGGCGGTAAGATATTATCTTTCAGATAAGTATAAATGTCTCCATAAATGGAAGATTGGGCACTATCCAAAAGGCTTATGGTTTGGGATTTGGGATTTGCGTATGCAGGATTTGATACTTGTTCTATAATAAATCGATAACGATCCTGCGTTTCAGGCATTTGTAGAAGAGATGCATTTGTGGCCATGGCATCTACTGCTTTGTTCTTTGATCTTGGTATCTGCTCAAATTTGATTTCTATGAAGTATTTTCTTAAGTCATCTACCAACCTCTTGTATAAAATCAGTGTGTCATCCTTAGTTTGGTAATCATTTTTGACTTGGTAGATGATTAACTGGGAGTCTCCATACACCTGTAGTTTTGTGATTTTCCAGTCAATAGCCATTTTAATTCCAAGGATCAAAGCTTCATATTCAGCCACATTGTTAGTGCAACGGAAGGTAAGCCTATAAGATCATGGAATGGTGTGCCCAAGAGGTGTGACAAATAAAATTCCTACCCCTGATCCATGTTGTGTGTAGGATCCATCGAAGTAGAGTTGCCACGGCTGTGTTGTAATGTTGAGGATATCCACATCAGGAAATTCCATGGTCATAGGATGACCATCTGATAATGGAGCTTCTGCTAATTGGTCGATGATGACTTGTCCTTTGATAGCTTTCCTTTCGACATACTGAATGTCAAACTCACTAAGGAGCATGACCCACTTTTCCAACCTTCCCGTTAAAGCTGCTTTGCTCAGTAAATACTTGATAGGATCAATTTTTGCAATGAGCTTGACAGTGTGAGTGAGCATATAGTGTCGCAATTTTTGTGTTGCAAATACTACTACTAAGCATGATTTTTCAATGAAGGTGTAGTTTACTTCATGTCCATTGAGTGTCCTGTTGATATAGTATATAGCCTGTTCCTTTCCTTCCCTATCCTCTTGTGCTAGCAAGGCTCCTAAAGAAATATCCGTTGTTGCAATATATAGCAATAATGACTTGTCTTCACTGGGTGGCACCAAGATTGGTGGTGTCATTAAGTAATGCTTAATTTGATTGAAAGTATTCTCACACTATTCATCCCATTTAAAAGACACATTTTTATGCAAAAGATGGTTGAATGGATGACACTGATCTGCTAATTGAGAGATGAATCTTCTGATGGACTATAGTCGGCCTTGTAGAGATCTTAATGTACTGATATTCTTAGGAGGTGGCATTTCCATAATGTCTTTAACCTTTGCTAGATCTACTTCAATTCCTTTTGTAGAAACTATGTATCCAAGGAGTTTTGCTGATGTTACTCCAAAGGCACATTTCTTAGGATTCAATCTGACTTTGAATTTTTCCAGCCTATCAAATATTTTGGCCAATATCTCTAGATGTCCATCTCTGGTGTAAGATTTGGCTAAGATGTCGTCCACATAGTCCTCCATGAAGGTGTGCATCATGTCGTGGAAGATTGTTGTCATAGCTTGCTAGTATGTAGCTCCTGCATTCTTTAACCCAAAAGGCATGACGTTCCAGCAAAAGGTGCCCCATGGACATGTAAATGCTGTCTTTTCTTGGTCTTTAGGAGCTATCTTGATTTGATTGTATCCTAAAAATCCATCCATGAGTGATAACATTTGATGGCCAGCTGTTAGATCTACAATCATGTCTATGTTTGGCAAAGGAAAATCATCCTTTGGACATGCTTTATTTAAATCCCGGAAATCCGTACATATTCTAATGGTGTTATCTGGCTTTGAAATAGGTACAATGTTGGATATCCATTCTGCATAATCAATAGATCTGATAAACCCAACATCTAGTAGTTTCTTCAAATCATTTTTTACCAATAATGCAACATGTGGATGCATCTTTCTCAGTTTTTGCTTGACTGGTTTAGTGCCAGCTGGTAAGGATAAGTGATGCATAATGAGATCTGTGTCTAAGCCTGGCATGTCAGAGTATGACCAAGCAAAATTGATGCATCATTCTTCAAAGAATTTGACAAAATCTGGCTTTTCTGTATCTATCATGGACACCGCCAGGTGTAGGATTCTTGCTTTCTCTACTGTGCCAATATTAATAGACTGTGTGGGTTCTATCAACACTGATGATCTTTCATGGTAATGTTGTGGGGGGATGTCAAACCTTCCATCCTTTGGTGCCTCAATGAGGTTTTCACCATTGGATACGTTCTTTGTTTTTACTATTTTAGGATCTAATACTGCCATAGAATGGTTTTCACCATTAGATCCATTATTTTTTTCATATTTTTGCAACTGGAAGGCTTGGCATCCTCCTACCTAAAAGCATCGTTAAAAGAAGTATTGGTAGAACAAGTATCGGATTCCTCATAGCAAAGATAATTAATAATGGCGGAATCATTATCAAAAACAGGGAGGTCAATAGGGTGTTGGGGTTCCCATTTGATAAGCTCGGGATGCAGTAAAGGCAATGAATCATTAGATGGGTTGAGGTCAGTGATTGTGAAAGCTCCAACAGAAATGTCGTCTAGATTGTTAGTGGTTATGTCGAGGCCTACAAAGGTATTTTCTTCCACATCATTTATCTCAATCGATGTCCATTCATCTTCACTTGAGTCATCGAAATTTTGTGTTTCAAAGTCAATAGGATTAAAACTTGAGCTTTGATCTTCGAGTTTGGGGGTATACTTTTTGATAATGTCGATCTGAATATCTTCATAGGAAACATCTGATAAGTTGTCCCACTCATACTCATTTGAATCTATTTCAGAGTTATCTCTTATTTGAAGAATACGCTCCACAGTTTTATTGGTGATTTCGGCTCTTGCTTTTTCTGTGTATCCTAGCCTAGCTCTGCCATTTTGCTGAATTGCGAGGACTTGGATTGGTTCTGTTACACTTTGTTTCCCTTGATCAAGAGATCCTTGTTTTGCTGCATATCCTAGTCCCGTTTTATCCTTATGTTGGAGCGTAAGAGGCTGGATTGGTTCTGTTATACCTTGTTTCCTTAATCCAAGAGGTCCCTGTCCTGAATATCCCATCTTCTCCAGAATAGTTTTTCCCTTTCCATATTGATTTGTCTCTATGATGTTACTTGTGGAAGTGGAAGCTTCCTCATCCTTATAAATCCAATTTAGTATGGCCTTGTCTTCTAATTCTTCATCTAAGCTCCCAACTTTTACAAATCTTCCATCTAATGATGTTGTAGATTGTTCTAAATTGTGGGTGTTTGTAGATGGCTATCCATACGTTTGTAAGGAGGGTAACATTTGTGATAGATGAAATGAGTGTCCAACACCATATTCACTTATTCCTTCGTCACTTATCTGTAATTCCTTAGTGAATTGATGTGAGAGTGGAGCCAATTGTTCTTCGACATTTGAAGGGTTAGATTGTGCCACCCTTATCTCTTGTGATTTTTGTTGTTTTGGAAGCCACTTTGATATGAAGTTCTGCTGTTGCTCACCATCTGATGTGCTGACTTCTGTATTGTGAGGTATGAATGTATCCTGAGATGTCTTCAATGCATGACAAGCTTGGGTGTCATTATAGTTTGCTGTGATTGTTACCTCCTGTCCATTGACGGGAAATTTTAGGCATTGATGATAGGTGGAAGGTACTGCTTGCATATCATGAATCCAAGGGCGTCCCAACAGTATGTTGTATGTCAGTTCCCTATCTAAGACTTGGAAAACCACCTTTTGGACAATAGGTCCCACTTGAATGGGTAATATGATCAATCTTTTAGAGGATCTTTCTTCCTCATCATATGCTTTGATTGTGATTTTTCTTCTTGTATCGATGGCTTCATCTGAGTATCCTAGTGCATGAATCAAATTTAAGGTACAAATATTTAAACCAGCCCCTCCATCTATTAGGACGTGCTTTACACGGTGTTTATGGATGAGGACTTCAATGTGAAGAGCAGAATTATGTGGATGGGTGAGTGACACATCATCATGTTCAGAAAATGAAAGGCAATTAGGTGCAGATAGATGTCCCACCATAGCTTAGAACTAACACACATCCAAATTGTTAGGTACCGTGGTTGATACAAGAGCTTGTTCAAGAACCTCTTTGTGTGATGGTGAAATCTTTAAAAGTTCCAAGATGGATATTTGTGCCGGTATTTTCTGTAATTGATCGATGAGATTATATTGATTAGAGGGAGGATCCACAGATGGGTATGATATTGATGCTCCTTTCAATATAACTTTGGATTGTGCCCTTGTTGTGGCATTTACTGATTGGTACTCTTGTTTCCCTTTGAGTGTGATGACGTTAATTTGGTTTTCATATTTGTCCATATGTTGTACCAAATTAGTAGATGTAATGTCATTGTTCCAATTGATTTGATTGCATAACTCCTCATCCTCCTTGGCGGCAGAAAAATAAAGGATTGTTGTGTCATAAACATAACAACATTCTTGCCTTTGGTGTTTGCGGAAGAGGATTCTCCCTTTTGATAATTGGGTAGAGGATTTTTGAACGTCGTATGATCTTTGTTTGTTTGGTGTTCCTCTACAAATACTTTCTTTTGATCTATGAGGTCTTGTACCGCATGTTTTAATTGCCAACAATTTTCAGTCATGTGGCCTTTATTTTGATGGTAGTGACAGTAATGTAAGTCATTCCACCATGATGGTTTGACTTGAGGGTCCCAATTTCTAGCCTCTTGTACTTGAATGCGTTTTTCATCTAAAAGTTCTTTGAGGACTGATTCCAATGATTTTCCTAATGACGTGAATTTGCGTTTATTGGAGAGTCGTTGGAATGATTGGGTTTTTGTTTCTCTATTGTTTTGATTATTTCCCTGATCACTACTTGGTTTGACATTAAAACCATTGTTTTGTTTGTTTGTAGTGGTTGGTGTCAAGGTGAATACTAGTTTAGGTGCATGTGTATCGATCATGGTATCGGTATTCTTGTTCTTTTGCCAAAATCTTGGCTTTTCATTGTTGTTGTTAGAGGAATTGTTATTGCTTGAACCTTCAATGAAGTGTTTGATTGTTCCTCTTTTGATGAGAGCCTCTTCGATTTTGAGCCCCTTTTCGATAACTTGTTCAAATGTAGATGCACATTGTAAGTCTAATCTGTAATTCATGTCATCCACTAAGTTATCAATGGACATCTCTATCTTCTCCTCTTCAGGAATAGTTCTAGGGTATTTAGCAAATAGCCTTCTCCATCGTTGGAGAAAGGAAAGAAACTTTTCACCCTTTGCTTATTTGGTGTTGTAGAGTTCTTTTAAGGTTACCCCATGTTGGATGTTGAATGAGAAGTGTGTTATGAACCTATTGATTAGTTCTTCAAAGGATTGAATCCCAGGTTCCAATTTAGAAAACCACTCCATGCAAGTGTTTCCTAAGCTTCTTGGAAATAATCGTAGTAGGTAAGAGTCCTCGTGTGCGAACTCTATGCTCATGGCTCGAAATTCCTGTATGTGATCAAATGGATCGGTTCTCCCATTGTATTTGTTGTATGTTGGGTACTCACAATACCTTGGAAATGGTATCATGTTAATGCTTGAGTCAAATGGATAAGGGAAAATGTCCTATAAGGAATATCTTTTTGTTGGCCCTTGTTGGATATTTTGGAACTGCAATTGTAATTGTTGGATCTGTTTTGTCAAAGCATCTATTTGATTTGGATTTTCTATACTAGTGGAGTTAGGTGTGGTTGTTTCCTTGAGTTGATTGACATCAAAGTCTTTAGGAAGCTTAGCACCTTTGTCAGCTAATAATAGAAGATACTTTTCCATATCTTGCTCTAGCATCTTTTCCATAAATTTATGGAAATGAGGGTCTTGTTGAACCTTTTCGATTTCCTCTGCAGTTATTTCTTTCTCATGTGAGTTAGTGAGAGGATCAGTGTTGCTATATCATCCCCATGGGTTTTCTTCAGCCATGGCTGCTATTCTTTCGTTTTCTTCTTGTTGTTGTTTTTGATATGCTACTCGTGTGAAAATAGGCATACAAATGTTTAAAGTTTTACTCTAGACTTTTGATCTTGGATTTTTGATTGGATAAGTGTCAAGGTTGTTGATTTAAAATCTGATTTAGTCTTATCTAGTTTCGTGATGGAAGGATGATAAAATCCTTGATAGGGAAACTTTGACATAAAATCTCAGATTTGGTGATAATGACACTATGCGAGATGTTTCAAGATCTAGGTGTAGGGGTAAAGCTTTCCTTTTGTGTGACCTAAGTGTTCTGGACTGTGGAAAAAAAAGAGTTCTGGACTGATGAAAACCTTGTTATCAATATGGGAAAACTGACAAAATGTCCTATTAACTCTCTGTTTTTCTAACTTTATGGCGTGCTAAAATAGAGGAGCTACGCGCTGGAACATAGACTCTACGCGTTGGAACAAAGACACTGTGCGCTGGAACAGAGACTCTACGCGCTAAAACAAAAACTGAAAGCGCTAAAACAGAGACTTGACGCACTAAAACAGAGGAGCTACGCGCTGGAACAGTGACCGAAAGTGCTAAAACAGAGACTCTGCGCGGTAAAACAGAGGAGCCACGTGCTGGAACAGAGACTTGACGCGCTAAAATAGAACCATGAGGTGCTAAGACAAAAACTATCTTATTCTATGAAACTCACTTGGTCTGGTATCGTATTGTATGGCTGGTTGTGGAATGTATTCTGGACGAATTCTTTGACTATGATTGTGGTGTTGCCTAAGAGCTCTTCTTTGATAAAATGCTTGTGAATCTAAGGGAGCTATAGCATAATCATCCGTATAACCTCTAGAAAAATCGTGATACCTATGAATAAAAGTCCTATGTTGGAGTAGAACTTTCCTACTTTGGTATAGAAATCGTTGCCTTCTTAAAAGTTGTTTGTATGCAAGTGTTTTCTTTGGTTTTCGGATTCGTTTGACAAGAGATTTCTTGACAAACTTGGTGGATACCCAATCTCGAATCATGAGAATTCCACAAATGTTTTGATTTTGAATATTTTCTTGTGATGATCTTATCTGAATTAAATGAGAGAAAACACAGCAAGCAAGAATAGAATGGTTGTCCTTAAAAACCCTAGAATCTAAACAAATAGTGTATGTTCTCAAGAATCAATGATTCTTCTTGATTTTCACTGGTTTTGATAACAAGATAAAACACTTCAAATAGACTCACTCCTAGAGACAAAAGGTCATCATTATATACTCAAACGACCCACAGCTTGGAATTGCGTCGACTCACACAGCCATGTCACCCCCTAGAGGGCGCCTGTGTTTTTGTCTTTTCCAGGTGCGTACTCAGAGTGACGGAAGTGGATACCGGATCCCCTGAGCAAACAGTCCTTGGCAATTATATGGTGAGTGCTTGAGGGTAGATTTTTCCCCGCCCCTGCATCGCCGAGTATTACAATGTTTAGAAACTGACAGGCGTGCTTCCATTTCTAGGTTCTTAGATAGGGTTTCCATTTGGAGCGGCAAATGGATAAACTCCCTCGAGAGACCTCCCAATCTTTAAAACAAAGATTTTGGGGATGGTTATCCTGTGCACTTTCGTTGAAAGAGGGTTTCCCCAAATTCACACAAATTTTAAAGTGGGTTGGAATGCCATGGCTTTTGGCTGTCCCCACTCAGGTCGTTCCCATAGGGTGAGTACTTTTTCCCACTACGGCAGGCCTGTCTAAAGGTTTTAAGAAAGCTTTAAAATGCATAAAGTAATGGTGAGTCTGGTATTCTGATGCACCCAGTTAAGGGGAGAGCATAAACCTATCACCCAATCACAACAAAGATGTTCTTTTTAAAACCCAAAAGACAAGTGATTTATTCTATATGGAAATATTGCTCCATAATAAGCATGATGTTCAATTTTAAACCACAAAATAAATATGACGTTTCTATCTTAGGATTGATCAATTTTTATCCATTTCTATCCTAGGATTGGTAAGTTTTAGCCATTTCTATCCTAGGATTGGTAAATTTTAACCAAGAAAATAGACATAAATAAAATCTGGCCGCGGACGCGTCGGATCCAGATAAAAAGAAATGATTCTGAAGATGATGGAGTGGTGCGCTAAAACAGTGACTCAGCGCGCTGAAGTAGAAACCCGGCGCGCTGGAACAGTGACGTGACGCGCTGGAACAGTGACCCAGCGTGCTGTAACAATAACCTGGCGCTCTGAAACAGTAACTCGGCGTGCTGCAAAAACTCACGATCCCGCGAAAACTTTCACGCCGATACCTGTAGAACACAATTTTCAAAATTTTAGCAAAATAGGGGGTTAGGCCCCACAGTGGGCGCCAATCTGTAAGCGGTAGAATGGGGAAAACAATCTAAACAATGCATCTACGCTTCTAAATAAGATATTGCATCTAAGATTAAGAAATTTAAACAAATTTAAACTACAAATCTATAAAAATCTATCCTATTGCTCTCTAACTCTAAAGATTTCTCTAATCTACTTAGCTCTCAAATTTGTAAGCTAATTAAACTATTGAAATGACACTTAGAGAATGAGAAATGAACTAATCTATTCTAATATGATTAAATATGCATATTCTATTGTAATGGCAGCCATGACTACAAATGCTGGATGCTTGATTGCTGCTTGATGGATGATGGATGGATGCTTGAATGCTTGATTGCTTGGATGCTTGAATGCTTTGGAAACCTGCAGAGTAAGATTGCTTAAGTTGGGATCCATTTCCTGTAGCCAAAGAGCTGTATTTATAGTTTTCACGGTAGCACAATTGTACAGGGATACGGGATGAGGGGCTGTGATTCCATCTGGAGAATCCAAAGGCATGGGATGAGAAGGAGCTGATCATGGAGGATTGTTCCTCCCCATGAAAACACCAGGCAAGAAGAGAGGGAGGATTGATGGAAGAAGATTGAGAGGACTTCCTGCAAGTTTGTCCCCGAAGCTCTTCCCGTGAATGGAAGTTGCATTAATTAGATTTTTAAAAATCTAATTTTATTGGTGAGTGAATAGTGGTAAAGATTTTATGCATAAATTTAAATAATTTAAATTTATTTAAATTTAGCAAATAGAGGAATAATTATTTTAATAAATCAAACTATAGGGTTTGTTTGTGGAAATTAAAAAATAAAAAGAAAATGATAATTAAATAAAAGATTTAAAAATATCTTTATTTAATTAGAAGAAATATGATGAGAATGATGAAAATAACAAAAATTATTTAAGTTTATTGTATTTAATTTATGATAAGTGTAAAGTAATGACTGAGTAATAATTAAATAAAACCAGGAAGTTTTTTAATTTAGTTTATTTAATTAAGAGAAATAATATGATGAAAATGATAATAATTAAATAAAACAAAGTTTTTAATTTTGTTTATTTAATTAGGAAAGAAAATAGAAGAATTAATAAATGAACTTAATATAAATAAATATTTCTATTTATTTACTAAGTAGAAGAATTTAAGATTAATTAATCAAATAAATCGTATTCAATCAATTAAATTCTCCAGACCAATTTTAGGTGTCTACATCAGCAGGTGGGGACTTTGGATGCTCAGCCTCTTCTTCCTCTCCTTCATGAAGTAGGTCCTCATGTATAGTGGGAATCTCTATGAAACTGCCTGAATTCTTTGATTTCTTGGAAGGCTCGCCTTTCAAGGCTTTCCTTGAATACACCTTATGCTTAGGCTGATGCTCAAGCATTTATTTTATTTTTCTTAACCTGGTGGCTGGAGGGAATTTTGAAGTTTCTCCAGATAGGGCAGTAGCTACAGAGACACTATCAATTTCATTCTCAGGTTCATCCTTGAGCTTGCCATATGTTAAAGTAGCTCCTTGAAGCTTCAATTGAGCAATCTTCCCATCAATCCATTGTTTCGTCCTTGCCTCTAGAGGCTTCATCAAAATTTCAAGGTCATTGACCTCTTCCTTGTCCCAATCAATTAATGGCAGTGGCAGGTTGGCAACAACATTGTACCTTAGATCAATTACTGCGTTCTCATCTTCAACAATCTGATCTGGGATTGGAAACAAGATCATTTTAACAAAATATGTAGTCATGCACATGTAGTGCTTCATGCGGAATTATTTGTCATCCCTACAATTTTCCCAAAAGTCCCCAACATTGTGTAGGTGGGCATATTCTTTTCCAACCATCTTCTTCAATTTTCCATACGGATCCATCTATGGCCTAAAAGTGTATAGCTCTAGGTTGTATTCACCCAATTCCTTATCAGAATATTCCGCACATTGAGATGTGGGGATTGCATACATTCCCTGGCTAAGTGTAAGGGGATAAGGAATCTCAGACTTGTGTTTTTCACTTAGTGGCGTGTGACCATGCTGTAATTGTCTAGAGAGCTCAAGTAGTACTAGTCGGTCATTTGGGTACCTAGGCAGCTTATATTGTCTCTCCAAGAATCCTTCGGTTCTGATGTACGTGAACTTAGGTAATTGAATGAATAGAAAGCCGAACTGTCGGATGTAGGCATTGGAATTGTGGGTGACTCTCCTCTCAAAGTCACCTCCAAGCAATCTGATTGTGTGCCCCATGAAAGCATCATTGACCCAACAATAGTCTTTCTTGAAATTTTTGAATTGAAGTTGAGGGTACCTATCGTATACCATCAATTCTCTTCCTGGAGTCTGGATGGGTGCTACAAATAGTCCTTTGTATTGAGCCCGATTAGCTAGTAGGCAGACCAAATACAAGGTCATATAGAATTGTGAAGTTTTCTTCACTACCACAAATTTTTCATGTAGATAATTGTTTATCATGCCTGCCCAATGGAATTGGGTCTTTCCCCTGATGATTTCCTCTATAAAATATAGCATCCAATCTTGGAAGAATGTCACAGTTGGAAGGCCCATAACCCTGCTTAGTAAGGTCACTAGGTCATGGTAGTCTTCGTAGAAATCGCTCCTATAGAGCTCCTGGGGCACCTTGTTTGCACTTGCCCTCTTCTCCTTTAGCTAGTATTGGTTAATAAACTTCTTGCACTCGAGGGGGTTAGCCTTCCACATTCTCTTGGCATATTCCTTGGATGCTTCTTCCATATCATCGATGGTTGGTATATGAAAGGTCTTCCTGATAGGCTTGGCAGAGAAGTCGGCTAGTATGTTTCCACCTCTATCTACTATTCTTTTTGTTCTTTCCTGATAAGCCTCTCTATAGGCCATCACTAGTTCGAGAGATATGAGGGTAGGTAGGAAATTAATAGCCTTGGCCAACCCACTTCTTTTGATCCTTCGGGCGTTCTCTATGGTTGGGTTAACAATGACCCTCTGCTTAAATTCATCGTTGTTAATGTGCCCCAAGTTAGTGTCTGAGATCTTGTCCTAGTCTGTAGTGACTTTTGATTTTAGTTCCTCTCCTTGGAAATTGTACTTCATTTGGTCTTTGTCTTCTTTTCCTGTGGGTGCTTTGGCTAGTTTCTTACCCTTTTCCTTTTTTGTAGATGCCTCCAAGGATCCTACAACTGGTTCCACATATCTTGCAAATAAGGGAGTACTAAGCGCATTCAAATGTAAAACATAAGAAATGTTAGCAATATCTTGCAAAAATGACGTTAGATCAAGTAATTCACTATTCAAGGGTCCTAACATTTCTTCTGGATCATTGTTAGCCTTTCGTTTGAGGGAGTTATGGAAATGTGGGCCCAGGGGTGTAGACTTCCCTTGGCTGACAACTGTCATGAAGGAAGTTGCAAAGGGACAACAATTAGGGGACGATGGCCCACATGGTTCCACTCGCATCAAAATTTTGATCTTGAGGTGGGGCTCATCAGTAGGTTAGGTCATTTCAACACATGGGTGAAATTAGTTTTGAGGCTTTGGAGGCGTTAAATCAACCACTAAGGCATGTGGAACTAGGGCATGTGGATGCAGGAAGACTACTGGCTATTTAGAGCTCTACCATTTGGAAATGGCTCTGTCAAGGTGACGTCCAACATTTTGGGACCTGTGGTCTTGGAGGATGGCAGTTTACTCTTTGGATTCCAAACAACTTTGGTCGGGTGTGGGCAGGGAGGCGCAGAAGGAAGCTGGTCAATTGCCGTTTGGAAATAGTGGGAGGAGGATGGCAGTTCATCGAGGGTGGCTTGCATCATTGGACTCACAAGAAGTTCAAGCATTATTCATTTGTTAAAAAATAACCAAAGGGAGGCAATGAGGTCAGACCTCGCATAGCGGACCGATGGAGGTGGTCGACCATTTGAAGTGGCAAGAGCAGGAAGGAATTTCGTGAGCAGCTAGCAGCATGGAACAACCCACAAAGTGTCTTATCCTTAGTCATTTTCATTTCAGGCTCAATGGTAGAAGTAGTAAGTGCAGGCTCTGGGAGGTAGAAGGACGGTAAGCCAGGGACGTTCAGAACAACAATCCTAAGATAGAAGCCCACAGATGGAAGTCCACAATGGATGACCCGCTAAGAACCAACACTTAACCATTTTATTGCAAGGAATGAGACATAGAAGGTAGGGTCGGGACCCGCGCATTGGAAGGATCTCTGAGTTTCGCTGTTTGTGAATGACCATGAGAGTGATGGAAAAAAGATGGTGGAGGCCTGCATTGAATAGTCTACTAGGTGGGTTATGTGCTCAAGTTTGGTTGGTGGAAGAGGTTATGGTGGGACCTGTAGGGTGGAGAGTTGGGGTAGGTCTACCATTTGTGATCGACGCAACAAAAGGGTGATCTTGGTGCGCAAACCCACACGCTCGAATCCATGAGAGTGTAATGACTTCAGTTAAACCTCATTTTTCATTTAAGTATGGGTTGTGGCCAAGGGTGGGCATCTTCCCACAGACGTGGGTCCGAAGGAGGTAAAGGCTGGCTATTTGAAGAGTTAGACATTTTGAGGAACATGAAACGAAATTGGGTGCTACGTAGACCTGCAGGGTGTGATTTCCCTAGCTCAAGAACAACCGCAGGGGCTTCAAGTTCTGCAGGCGCTTAATAAACCATTTTCAAAAGATTTTCTAAGTTCCAAAACATGGGTTTTGCTCATCATGGTGTCACCTAGCTAGTTTTTAAGTTTTCTATCTTTGAAATTTAATAATTTTTTTTAAAATAAAATAAAACCTATTTCACAACCAACGGTGGAGGACCAACCTAAAAAATCTGACGAAGTATGCAAAGGAGTTGCAGATGATAGCATTTGGATGGTGACGAGGCTTTGCGGGCACAATGACGATGATCGCTGGTGAGCTTTGACAAGTCTTCTGAAAATGCGTAGGTGAAAATGACATGTCAGAGATGTCTATTTATAGAATGTTGTGCATTTAATGCTCATCATCAATGCATGTACGATGATGGTTGAATTTGGTGAACATGAATTTCAAAAAGTTGGCGAAAGGAATGGCGGGGCCTATAAAGCGGGCAACACCCAGGAGTTGGTCATCTAGCAGGTCAGCGGTGAAAATAGTGAAGGAGGTTGCAGGTTCTACCATGTGGGAGGATGTCGTGAGCTGGTCGTTCAGAATGGTGAAGATGCTATGAAATCCCGCATAGGGTGACAATTTTGAAACTTAAGGGAAAACTGCCAAGGGAACTCTGTAGAAGGTAGGGACTTGCAAATTTTGGAAGTGGTAAAACTTGGTCAACTTAAGGTGGTTTTTCTAAGACTCCTTGACCACTTAGGACTCAAAATAGGGGGTACACAAAATGAGGCAAAGGAAAAAGAAACCCGGTAAGGAAAAAAGAGAGGGTCCCATTCCGAACGGGGCATGTGTGCTATAGGCACGACAACTACTTGTGATTCAGTGCAATAGGATATACATCATCTTCCATATATAGTTTCTTTGGATACTACTTAGTGGACATTGAAAGTTTGTTCATAGAGTCTCATATTTTTGATTTGGGAGACACTATTCATGACATTCATCTTCACTTTGATGAAGTTGATTCTTCTTTAGTTGTTATATAGGAACCTTTGGATCCTCTTGTTCATTCTCCACATGATCACTCCTCACAGTTTGACATGATTGTGGATACTTTTGAGCAACATTTGGAGGAGGCATCTTTGTCTTTAGAGGAGATAGTTGAGTCTTTGGATCTTGTTCTACATACATCTCTACTAGGTTTTGGATTGTCATCTTCATCAGTGTGGCCTAGAATGCCTGATTTGACAGTGGTAGCTTTCTACATTGACATGGAGACACATGAGTCATTTTCAAAGACTTCATACATTTCACACTTTCTTCCTTCATATTCCTTTTAGGAATGGGGAGATGTTCTTTATACACCTTTGGTTTTGTTTCTTCCTAAGGGGAGGAACGTTGTTCGACGATCATGGTCCATCTTCTACATCTACATTTGAGCATCAACCATTGGTACAGTTGACTACTTGAGGAAAGGCTATGTAGTCCTTATGATCCTTTCTATTTTGGAGGGGAATTCTTCCTTGCATGGGATTCGTCTTGTGTTGGAAAAATTGTTTTCTTTTCTCTCTTTTGGGGAGGAGTTTTTTCCCACTGGGTTTTCTCCTTTTCTCTGGTTGGGTGAGATTGGTTTGTACATGGGTACCTACCATGGCCTAGTAGTTGGGACCCATTTTTGTGTCTTTTCACCCACCTAACCTACGCTTAAGGAGGGGTGTTAGTGTAGATTTTTTATTTTCCTTATGTTAGGGAATATTTATTTTTCCTACACACATTATTAAGCTTGTTTAGGTTATATTAGAATGGTTAGTATGAAGACATGTGGCATAAATCCATCATTTACATGTGTCACTCACACCCACCTTTGGGTAGTTGAGTCTCACACCCTCTTTTGGATTCTTATGCCACGTTTCATAACCATTTGTTTTTCCTTATATGAGTAGGCATAACCATGTAATCTAGCATTTACCTAGGTAAGAATCCCACCTATTATGTGCACTTGGGAGTTATTACTCCTCTTGGAATTATCTACTATTATTTTTCTATATAAACATCACTCACCCCTTCCCTTGGCTAGTATGATGGAATGCTAGTTCAGTGCTAAGGGAGTGCTGAGTTTATTCATCTCTTGATCTCTTTTCTTGCTTCCCTTCAATCATTCTGATCTTGGGTGGTTTCACAACTGAATCTAACAATGCCCAGATATTGAATGACTAGGTTAAAGTTGAGATTGATCAAATTCTTATGGTTCTTTCTCCAGAAGTCTCCCAAGCTCAAGATTTAGTCAAGAAATTATATAATGCATCAGATGAGACCCTTCTTGCTAGAGGATTTGACAATACAACAAGTTTATCTATTAAATTTAATTAACATTTAAGGTAAAGAAAAGGACTCTCTAAAGTGTAAAGCCTAGTTAACCACTTTGGAAAATTATTGAAGTAGAATATTTTCTCTACCCCCTCTCATAATTAGAATTTTATATGAGAACAAATGTAGAGAAATTGAAGGGTATATTGCATAAGGAAATCACTAACTTATATAAGGATTTTGAAGCCTTAAAAGAAAAAGGATATTTATCAAATGTTGAATGGGTGCTATCGGAAGCTTCCTTGATTTAATTATAATATTCTTCCTTCCTTTTCCTATATTGATGCTTTAATTCTTTTCTTTGTGAACAAAGATCCCCTTGAAGGTTGCCAGAGGGAGTGGAAGAAGTTGGGTCCATAAAATGCTCAAAAAGTGGAACTATTTTTCTTGATTTTCAAAATTTTTCATAGTTGGATTGAAAATTTGAAGAACTTACACATTAAATCTTTAAAAAGTCTACTAATATACGAAATTTAGTATTTTGAGTTTAGTTTTCAAATATGCAATTTATTCTAATACTTAGATGATAAAAAATATTTTTTAATAGGCATGTATAAAAATAACTTTTAAAAGTCACCTTTTTAGGACCATATCATGCACATGTACAAACACCATAACTTGACCTAAATAAAATCATTTTTCTAATTCCTTTTTGGAAAAAATGTGTAATAAATTGAAGATTGATGAGGATATTTTTTATAATTTTTCATAGTTTTTAAATTAATTATTTATTGGCCCTAATTATTGTTTTTGAAAGTTTCATCATATACAAACACCATAATTTGACCTAAAATAATCAATTTTTTATGTTTCATTATGAAAATAATTGTTTGTATATTGATGTCATATAATCTTGTTTACAAGAAAATTAACAAATTAAAAGTTATTAAAAAAATATGAAAAAATTGACATTTGAAATTTCTTGTGCCCCTCGTTAAGCTCCTCACCCCATCATTCCCAATTTGAACAATTCGGCCCCAGTGCTCTCTTTGGAAGCTCCCCTGGATGAAGGCCTTGAAGAAAAGCATGACAAAAATGAGGCGGATGTATTCCTCATGAACGAGTAAACAAAATGACTCACAGATAGCAACACAAAATTTTACATTCGCATTGTTATTCACTATGTTATGGCATACCCTCCACCAGACTTACGATTAATTTTGATGGATTACGAAAACAAGTTACAGTCAAAAGTTTTTTCTGCCATTTTTTCAGCTTCTAGGTCAAATTTTCTAACCGCTACTACATGCTTCAAGTGGATACAGGTGTAATTTTCTTGTCAAAACACTAGCAACTCCTATCAATTAATAGCTGTAAACTTCCACATGTACTCAAGTTGACACACTTTGTAATATTTTGATAAATCATTAGTAGATAAGTTTTTGATAGTTATTCTCTGATAACCCCTATAGGGGAATGATGAAGAAATATGTAAATGAAATTATACCATGTAATCCATATATTATTATATAATATAAAGATTGGGCTTGTGCCTTTTGCTAAAAAAAAATTATGGACCAGTTTCCTTAGAAATTAATTAAAAAATAAAAAATAATCCAATCATAAAAAAATATGTATTTGAAAACTAGATATTATGATCTATAATGGGTTTTAATTTCATAAAACAATTAAAAAAACTGGTCAGCCATATTGCCAAAGTTAATTATATTTCTCTTGACATTGTCATGACCTTGTACTTATAGGGCCAAGGATAAGGATTAGGTTACCATACCTTGAGCTTGAATCTAAAATGAAATAAAAAATGGGTTGGGATTTCAATTTTTTTAGAATAGGTACCCATGTAGGAATGAAATCCTGATTCGAGACTTTGGTCCTCATTCCTTTCAACATTTTTTCTTGGCATGAAACTTCTTCTCTTTGTGGAACCATCTTCCTGCACTTACACTAGAACTATAGTGTATACTCTCCATCCACCTTTAGGAGATTTTTATAAAAAAAAAAAACATTTTTGTCCTAGAATCCTCAAATCTTTCACTTCTTTGTTAATTGGATCAACACATATTTCTTGGCTATTTGATCCAATAATAATTTTTTTTACATGGCATAATCTTGTAGCATTAGATATCTATCAATTTGATAAATTCTCTCTATTGTGCCATTGGTTGAAAATGTTACATGGAATCCTTGTAGGTCCTAGCCATTTTGTTGATTACAAAAATAAAAAAAAGGAAAAGCATTATGGTTGACACATGAAATTATTATTCATATCATCAAATCTATTATATTTTATAACACTTTTTTTTTGTGTCACTGGTTGAGAAAATGAGTCAACATTTTGTGGGAACAACTACATCCAAAGGGAAAGAAAAGGTGGTGCACTATACAAGACACTTGGAAACACTACAAAACATTGCAAATGGAGTATAAATAACACATTTATGTGTTGCACGATTGAATGAGTGTTAATAAAGTGGAATTTGAAAACTCCTTTCTTATATGATTCTAAACCATTGATTATAACAAGGATCATCCAACTATTCACACATAGTACAACATTGTTAGATATGACATCCTTTAAGGTTCACACTGTGAACCTTAAATCCGCATTTGCTCAAAACAAAAATCCCTTAGCATTGTTAGTAAACCTAAGAAAACAAAAGATTCCCTATAAGATTCATTTGAACACAAGAATAATGGAAAAGAAGCAAAAAGAAAGCAAAACATAAGGAAACATTATTCTAAAGATCAAACCAACATCTGATAGGGGGATTGGTGCTATTTTGATGTGGAAAATAGCCCTTTCCCAACCCCTTTTTGATAAGATCTTGATGATGGATGAACAAGATGTCAAATGATGAAGATTGTGCATCAAGATGAGAAACTTGAGGAGATAGATACTAAGATTGTGGAGTGAACAAAATTAGCTCTCCATTGAAGAGAGTAACTTTGAATGAGGATTGTGGATGATTTGTTGAAGAATGAAGCTTTCTACTTATAGATTCTCAAGTTGAAAGAGTGTTCAAAAGAGAGCAATGCGGGATAATGTTTTAGCCAATGAGATGGAGCCACTTGTCACCTTGTGAGTGGTTGAGGAATGTGCAAGTTTTGGTGAATGTGCCAAAGAGGGGAGATTTGAAATTTGAATTTGAGAGTTAAATGCTGAGTTTGACCTTTGCAAGAGACATGTAAGAGCTCATAAATGCCTTGTTTGATGTACATGTCAAATTGGGGGGAGATTCAAACTTGAAGAATATTCCACTTTTTATGCCAAGTTGAAAGAAAATGATGAATTAATAAATCAATAAATTGATTTATTTATGCAAGTTGGAAAAGCTAGAGGATGTGATGGGTGGTTGGATTAGATTAATCCTAGTTTGATTAAATAAAGATGATGATTAGGGGTTTTGACCCATTTGACTTAAATATTTGGATTTATTTAAATAAAAAAGGGAGGAATATGAATTTGATATTTAATTAAATAAAGTTTGGTTTATTTAAATAGAAGGATGATGCAAGATAAAGGTTGATTAATTTGAAGGAGATGAACTTAGGAGATGGTTTATGAGAGATGAAATGTTATGATTTGATTAAAATTGATTTATTTAATCAAATGAGGTAATGATAGGCTTAAATTAAATAAAATTAATTTATTCAATTTAAATGGATGATCCTTAGAGATTGAACTAAATGAACCTGATTTTCCTGATGAGTGGACGAATGTGAATTTGATTTATTTAATGAGTGCATGAATGTGATGCTAATTAAGTGCACAATGCTAATTTCACATGTCTACATTTTTCCCCTCTTTGAAGCAATGTACTTACTACATTGGTTCAAAGAATAAACTTACTGCAATCAAAATTCAAAAAATTTGTAATTTTTTTGGATGCCCCAGCGGAAAGTACACTAGTACATTGCCCCCTCGGGAGATTGAGCGAAAAGGTTCAATGAGGGTAGATCTCATGATAAAGAGGTTCAAGATGGATGTGTGGATGGTTATGATGATGATGCAAATGAGATGATTTTAAGATGCTTAGAATAACCAATCTATATTATCCTAAACAACTTAAATGATAATGCAATGCATGTGAGATAGATGAGATGGATGATATGATATGCTATGATTATGAGATTTATGTATGCTAATGATTTGTGGATACAGGATGGATGCAAGATGGATGCATTGGTGTTGCTATGTTAGCGTGAAGGGAAGAAAGAAGAAATGAGATGATGACAAGAGGATCCAACAAGTCCAACTTTATGAGAGATGATGTTGATGATAAATGATGTTTTGCTTATCAAGGATTGGGACTTTAAAAGGGCTACTTACCTTATGTTTGATTACACATGTAGATACGATGCATCAAGGTATAAAGAACCAGGATGGCATTGTACCTAGTGTGATGGACTTTGACTCAACAAACAGATAGGA
>VDFB02111335.1:0-26434 GCA_007258455.2 Sequoia sempervirens | reverse complement strand
CTATCAGTATAAGGTTTTGTGTGATATTATACCTATGGATGTTTGTCGCATGTCGTTAGGTAGACCGTGGCAGTTTGATCAGCAAGTGGTGCATGACGGACATGCTAACACCTATTCCTTGACAAAGGATGGTGTTTGTCATAAGTTGAAACCCTTGAAGGAGGTAGAAGAAAAGGTATGCAGTAATGTAAGGATTTGTTTGGTTCATGGAAGAAATCTCCTAGAAGGTATGAGACATGAGCATATGTGTTTCACATTGATCCCTAGAGTTGATAAAGAAGATACTAATGAGGTACCTATAGAAGTTTCAAATTTATTGAATGAGTTTTAGGATATTGTTTGTGATAATGTGCCTGAAGGTTTTCCTCTAGTAAGGAAGATTAGCCACCATATGGACTTGATTCCTGGAGCTAGTTTTTTGAATAAGGAAACTCATCATACGACTCCAACAAAGAGCAAAGAGTTGAATAGACAAGTGCAAGAGTTGTTGCAAAAGGGATTGATTAGAGAGAGTTTGAGTCTGTGTGTAGTACCTACAATACTAGCACTAAAGAAGGATGGGGAATGGTGGATGTGTATAGATTATAGATCCATCAATGAGATCACCATTAAGTATAGATTTCCCTTGCCAAGGATGGATGACATCATGGATTATTTGAGTGGAGCTAAGTACTTCATGAAGATAGATTTGAAGAGTGGTTATCACCAAATTCAGATTTGAGAAGGAGATGAATGGAAGACAACCTTCAAGACCAAAGAGGGCTTGTACGAGTGGTTAGTCATGCCCTTTGGGCTAATCAATGCACTGAGCACCTTCATGCAACTCAAATGATGAGGACACATGTCTTAATGTATTAAGTGAGATAAAAGTCTAAAAGTCCTAAGTAAACTTAAGCTAGGTATGAATAGACCAATCCTACAAAGGTGATATCCTAACTAGTTTGATCATGACTCAATTTATACTAAAAAACTATGCTAGCAAGCTCATTCCATCATATTAATCAATTACTTATTATGATGAGCTCAGATGAGTAGCTAAAATCATGCTTTCATTCACCTCTTTTGTTTGTGTTAATTATTCAATATTAGCACTACATTTTCATGAATGTAACTCTATCATTTGTGTCAAACATTTGCACTTCAACCTCTTGATATTCTAACAACTATAATATGTCTGCAACACTCATCACCTCATCTTCTTCAACAAAGAGTGTTTTACTTGGAACCACATCACTTGTAAGTGCATTTTGATTGACTATATAAATTTCAATCATTTTAAAACTTGCTTTGATATTATTAATTGTAAAAATAAGTTTGAAATATTTGATACCAATTTTAACTAGTTCTTTCCTTCTATTTTCTATGCAGGGATGCTTTTCCATCCATTTGGACCTTGAATTTTTTAAGTATGTCTTGAATGGTGCAAAAAAAGTTACGGATAAATATTACGGTTTGTATGTGCATGTAAATTCAAAAGGTCAATACATTAGGATATGACCTCTTGGATTGTATTGAAAGAAACATGGTTTCCATATCCACCAAAAATAAGGAGACATCTATTTGTGGGTGAAAATTTGCCAATAATCCATTTAGAAAAATGATATGACTAACTTAAGATTAACTCTTTAGTAATCCGAGCATATAGTCAAGATTCCATGCATGCCTTGGTTCATAGCTAGTTATGTAGTATTTGGCTATATTTTTATTTGGAAATATGAAATCTTGATATGTTGTGTCTGGTTGCATCAACACAACGCAAATTTTTATTTGAACTCTCTATTTTTTATATAATTTGAGGCACAATTCTACTTCTCAATATTTTTGATAGATTGAGTAGGGTAGGGCCCTGAACAAGAATAAAAAAAAAAACCATAAAAGTTAACAACAAAAATGTAGTTGACCATCAAGCTAGCCAAAAACAACTAATGACAAAGAAACACTACAAAGACAACAAAGAAAAATAAAAACCAGATTAACAAAGATAATTCTAGTGTTTTTTCAGGTAGTCCATCAACTCCCAACAAGTAGCCTCTAGAGATCACCTAGTCTTTTTGGTTTTATTGATAATATATTGTTGATCTTTTCCAATTCCCTATTTATTCTTCTTCCTCTTCTTGATCCTCAACTATCCTATAACCATACCAACTACAAATTTGTTCATTATTCCCTCTATAATTTTGACAAGGTCACAAAAGGCTTTCTTTATTTTCAACACTCTATTTTGGTAAAGATTCAAAGTATTATAAACATTATCCCATTTATTGTCACAAATTTTACAATCCTCATTCTCTTTCTTATTCCTTTCAATGGAAAAAAATATTTTCTTGAGAAATTCAAATTTGATGCATAGGAAGTCGAAAGAATCATCTTGTTGTTTTATTTGTTCAACCTCCTCTTATTTTTCTTTCTATTCATTTCTCAATTTTGCAAGAACTCATATCCCAAATTTCTTCCTACTTGTACACCTATTTTATCATAGTTCCATATATTATTTTCCCCATATTTATTTTTAGTATATAATTTCTCTAAATTATCATAAAATTTAACCATAATATTTTATTGCAATATCATTGCTTTATATTTATGATGACTATCCACCATGATCTACTTGGTACACTTTGTGAAATGATTTGGTCTAGTTTGATAAATGTGTACTATGTGTGATTTCATTTGAATAACTTCAAGACTATGACCATCATCCAAACTATTGCACCACAAAACCATTTTAATCTCTTCTTCATTTGACATAATAGGTGGTAGTACCTTTCTTCTTATAATTGTTAATCCTAGAATAGCTAGGAAATCAAATAGCTAGAAGGGATACCCCCTTTTCTATAATTTATGTATTGAAGAATATATTATTCTTTGTATCCCTTGTAGTACCATATACCTCTTGTGTCTATTTCCTTCTAATAAGTATTGTGTTTATCTTATGTTAGTTAGAAAAATTAACAACTATAGTGTAGAAAGTTGTATACCTTAACAAATTCACATTATGTTTTGTCCCCCTAATTTATTAGACTTAATTAAGCTTCTATTTTTCCAAATTATGCATTCCAAAGCCTAATTTTTACCATTTTTTGAAGGAGGAAAATCATTAAATAAATACATCCAATCATTAAATTGTCTCCAACTTTGAGTGTCTTGGAAATTTGGGCTAGGACCCATTCACCCATGGGAAAATGGCTCCCCCTTCTTAGCTAGGCCCCAAATTCAAATATTTTGCTGGCATTATTTTAACATCCAAAATTAAAATATGAAGTGTCGGCTTTTGGAATCTATTTTTTGGGAAATTGGATAAACACCTATAAATACCTAGCCATTTTACCATTTGAAATCTAAGTGACACTAAGTGAAATTAATGAGAAAATACTATTGTGAAGAGCAAGTTAAGAGTAGCATTTTCAGAGCTTTATTGCAGCAATTAAAGATCCAACATCATGTCAAAGTTTATGTTTGTTCATATTATTTTGTGAAGGCTAACATTGTTGTAGGTCTCCAAACACTCAAGAATTCAAGCAAATCTATCAAGCAAGATTCAAATCCTTGAAGAGATGTGTATGAATTCAGTCCCTCAAGGAAGCCATTGAAGGGTGGTGAGTTGCAACATTTTGTTCATTCATCATTTCCTTCCTTTCCATTAAGGTTTTATCATTGACATTTTTCCATTGTGGAAGTGGGAACAATTACACAAGGTTTGACTGAGGCAAGCCCCTATATGGCACAACATTTTCCATCTTTGTGAAGGTGCAGGTTACAAGTTTGAAGAGGATTGAGGAGAGTTTGAAGATCAATTTTTCATTGTTGCATTTGTTGTCATCAATCTTGTCAAGCCACAAAAACTCTATTATAGAAATATCCAACAATGTTCTGACAGATTTGTAGGTGGAAATCCGAAGCTCAAGTCCGACATCAAAGGACCCAAAAAAGTTGAATAGGACACCCCTACAAAGACCCATTCTCCCAAGGGTGAACCAGTCCTTGTAGGCACAACTTGACCAATTTTTTTGGGTAGGTACACAATCATCTACACCTTCTAGATCTATCAAAACTTGACTGTTTTTGTTTATTAGTTGTTGGGATTTTGAAATTTACATATTAGGGCATATAGGATCATTAGGATAATCATTCCAAATAATTTTGAATCCAAATTCCCATACTCAAAAAGATGTAGATCCAGGTTTGATTGATTCATCTTGGAGGTTGAAAGTTAATCTATGCACCTTGTTGATTTGTATCCCAATGAAATCCTAGAAATGATGGTCCATTGACCTTAGGTTTTGGGAAATAAAATTAAGGTCACCACATTTTTATGTTTCATTTTGGTGAACTTGACATGTTAACATCATAACTTTCTAATTTGGTAGTCTTTCAAATACTAGATCTAGGTTTTTCATTGCATTATTTTGCATCTTTCATTTAGGGTTTCATCTTTGCATCATAAAAGCATAAAAAGACAAAAAAATTGCATCACATATTGCATCATAAGGGTTTGTTTCAGTCATCTTCAGATCTGATTTACATTCATTAGGTGGTTAAAGTTTCAAATTGTTCATTACATTTAAATTGCATCTTTCATTTAAGCCTAAAAAGTAAAAAAAATTGCATTGTTTTGTTTCAAATTTGCATCAAAATCATCTTTTTTAGGTTGTGGCATCTTAGAATTAGTCAATCATTGCATTTTAGATCTAAAACTTGCATTCAAAACTTGTCAAAACATTTTCACCGTTGTTGCACACTTGCACTTTGAATTAGATTGTCCAAATTGAGAAAAATCTAGAAAATATCATCTATTTAACTTGTTTGCAAACAGAAACAAAAACATTAAACAACATAAAAAATTCAATTTTTTAGTTTTTAGAACCATGAACAAGGAATCAGATGCCCTTGGGCGACCCTATCCTTGTATAGGTGTCTTAGGAAACTTCTGCACATTTTTTTGTCTCTGCATTAGTAGTCTATTTCTACTTGCAATGGTATGATTTGAAATTCTAGAAAAATGTTATAGGATGTGCAAGAAAAGTGTCATTTTTCTTGATTTATTGTAAATTTGGGAAAAATATTGCATTTCGGTATTGAAAATCATCAGATCTGTAGGACAATTGTTTACATTTTCAAAAGCATTGCATAATTTGGGTAGTTTAGTTTTCATTTTTGCACAAGTTCATAACTCTAGGTTGTTACAACACATTGTAAATTTGTAAGGAAAGTAGAAACATGTTTTATTTTCAAAGATGTGGCTTTGGTATGGTTAAGCATGGATTACATAAGTAAAACCTCCCTACTTATGAGTATAATATAGGAAAAATAAATGAGGTCATTAACAAACATGTTAGTCATTCTCCCAATATCTTTCCTAATTATGAGAGTACCTTGACACAAGAGAATGAAATCATTGAAACATTTCTTAATATAACTCTACCTATCCTTCACTCATCCCCTAATAACTCTCCTACTCGTGAGATTGTTCTGGTGCAAGAGGAGGTAATCATGGACAATCATGACAATCATAATTATTCTTCTCCCGATACCTCTCCTACTTGTGATGAATGTACCTTGGTGTTATAAGACCCAATCATTGAGAGTCATGAGAATCTTGTTTGCTTCTCTCTAAAAACCTCTCCCCCTTGGGAGGATATTATGGCACAAGAGTATGAGATCAGTGACACATTTCTTAACATCACTTTACCTATTCTTCATTCATCTCCCACATCTCTCCCACTTGTGAGAATGTTTTGGTGCAAGGGAATGCAATCATAGATGATCATGGAAATCATATTTTTCCTTCTCTTGATACCTCTCCTATTTGTGACGAAGGTACCTTAGTGTTAGAAGATCAAATCATTGAGCATCATGAGAATCTTGTTTGTCCCTCTCCCAATATTTTATCCATTTTGAAAGATATGGTAGCAAAAGAAGATGATACCATTAATACATTTCTTTCAAAAGATAGTAAGATGGCTTGCTTAGATAAAGATTTTAAGGTCACCTTAGACCCCCCTCAATAGAAGATCATCGACAAGAAGTCAAATCTATTAAGGTTATGAACACACAATTAGCCATTAGATATCCATTGATTATTGGACCTCCAAAAAATCCTCTTGGACCTCCGAAGAGTCCTTTTGAACCTCTTAAGATTCCTTTAGTTATTGTTAAATGACTTCTCATTATATAACTTCCTAAACCTCATGGCCATATTCTAAGATTTGTAAAGCAACTTACGAGTAACCATGTGTAATAGAAACCAAGTTATCATACTATTGCTCACACATATAATACTACGCATAACAAGCAACCAAGACAACCTTCAACATCCATCCCAATGCCTCAACCATACCTCTCACCCACACCTTATATACAACAGCATAAGGTTAAAGAATATGATCTTATAGAGCAACTTCACAACACTCCTGCTAAGATCATCAGTTGTTTACCATGGCATGATTCAAAATGCTTTACAAAAAGTTTTCATCCCTCCTAGTGCGCAACCAAATGATGTGGAAAACTTGATTCAGAATATGAATTCACCTAACATGGACATTATCTTTCACCAAAGTGAATTACCTTCTTTGGAAACACTAAAACAAAATGATGCTTTGATGATATTGTCTGTTATTAAAAATTTTTGGATTAGGTGTACCCTTTTTGATAATGGTTTATGGCTTAATATTTGTAGTGTGAACCTTTTGGATAGAATTGGGGTGGATAAGACTAGAATTAAACTAGATGATTTATCTATTCGTGGTTTTGATAATGTGGGAAAACAACCACTTGGTGTGATAATATTATCTGTTAAAGTTTGCAAGGTTACATTACAAACCCCTATCCATGTCATGCCTCATGATATTTCATATAATATTCTCTTGGGTAGACCATGGATTAATGAAATAAATGGAGTACCTTCAACACTGCATCATCTAATGAAATATGCTTACAAAAACAAGGTTTACACGAGAAAAGTTGATCCAATATCTAAAAATTATTTACAAACTGAGAAGGGAATGAAAAGTCCTTTGAAAAAATTGACACCAACTACAAAAGTGGAACCTTTACAAGTTGAGGATAAAGATAAGTGTCTTTCAAATGTGACAGCTATTAGATGATGATTTGGGGTCATTAGATTTCACACCTACATTTGACAGGGAATACAAGCTTATATAACCAAAATTAGGAAAAGAGAAAGAATCTTCCATGATATCAACACAATTTTAGTCATCAAAAGCATTTGAGTCTACAACTTTTAGCAAAGAAGAAGAAAACAAAAATTACACATATGGTGAACATGATCATGAAAAGCCACCTTTGAAAGAATTGGAAACAACCTATGGAAAATGATCTATCAACTTTTGAAACAATTTGGCTATAATGGAAATGGATGAGGTGTAAGAGAACAAGGTGTTTGTGTCCCTATAGAACCTAACACACAAGAAACAATAAGAGGTCTTGGTTATTGTCATTCAAAAACATCAAAAATATATTCACTTAATCAATAGCATTATTTGTTGCTCCTTGCCATGTGGTAGTTGTAGTATCACAACATATTCACCGCCATGCATGGGGGTATAAAATTCACTAAGGAACAATTGGTAGAAGATTGAAATTTGCATGGAACTCTCTTAGAATATTAGTGTAGAAATTATTTTCATGTACCTTGCTTCCTTTCACAATTATGGGTGAGCAAATAATTTTTGGAACTATTGGCTACATGTATAGTTCCGACACCACCTTCATCTCTTAAAAATTCCAACCAATAGAGCTACAAATAGATTGTAAAGAATAGTTTATTTTGATTTGTGTGGACAAGGTTTTTGTTTGTGAACATATGCTAGATGAAATTTATTCAACCATGACTATTAAAAACTTCATTATTGTGTGAATTAAATAGTTTATACTTTGAGATATAACTATTCAAACATCCTATTTGATCTTGAATCACCTTTTATTGTGGTCGTCTAAGTGGAATTTGATGGACCTTGTGATTGTTCCCACTGATATTCAATGAGGGTGGAAAGACATTCTCATGTTAAAGGTTTGTGTTCATGATAATATTTTTATTGAAAGATATATTCTCATAAGTGATGGGTTCATAAAATTCCACCAATATCTAAGATCCATTGATTGGGTAGTATAGTGTCTAGATCAAAAACTAAAAAAAAAATGTATGTAATAGAGAATATATAAGTTTTCAGTGAATTCTTAAGAAATTGTGTATTCAACAAGAACATTTATTTTCATTTGAAAAATAATTTATTACTAAAATTCACTAAGGAACAATTGAAAGTAAACTAAAATTAAGATTATAATAAAATGAATATTTTATAGGTTTGAATACTAATTACTATTATTTCGTAAAAAGACTTGATTTCCTTCTAAAATAAGACTCACTAAAAAAATTGGTTAAATTTTTAATATTTGAAAATCATAAAATTTTTGGGGTGGGGGGCCTAGTTCGATTGACTAAAGCAATTTGTTGTTGGCAAGAGGTCATAAGGTCTAGCCTCCCCTCTGTCCCTGTGGTATTGGTGGGTGTGTCGCGCCAACGTCACTGATCACATGAAAAAAAATTACCAGACACATTGTAGTTTATAGAAAGGCTATCTAATTCTTATAATCTAAAAAAAATATAAAGATTTCAATTAATTTTGGAGGTTAGTAATTGTCTTAAACTCTAAGATCTCATTATTTTGGATCTTAGGAAAGTTAAATGGGTATAAAATGGGTATAGTTCTCCTTGAAGGGGTGGTCGATAGGAGCCCAAGAATGAAGTCAACTACAAAAATCTCTTTGAACTTTAGGACAACAAATAAATGAACAAAGCTAAAAATTAAAAAAATGATAATAAGTAGGGGAGAGGACCCAGTACCTAACCATGTTTCAATAGTTGTGATAGTAGTTGTTTATATAATGTCCAATATTTTTATCAATATTGGACCAATAGTTGTGACTTTAAAGTTGTTAGTGTTGATGATGACTACCCATAATTAAACAAAATGTATTCCTTTGATCTAAAAAGCAACCAATCATGTGATTCCACATCAGTGCTCAATAAAACACACTTTGAATGCACAAGTATTGGTCTTACTTTTTTTTGGGGCCTTTTTGGACACCTTGACAAAAAGCATGCTGAGGCCCTGAAACCTAGTTATAAGCAAGGGACTTGCCAAGTAAGTTGCTGTAAAAAATTGGGAGTGATTTGAAATTTCCATGTAGGATAATTAGAAGCCCGAAGTTAGTGCACAACATTGGGTCCTCTCCCCTAGTTGTCTATTTGTCATACATCACCATTATCGTTTCCCTCTTAATTAGATTGTAAAGTGAACATTGGTCACAAGGCACGTTTGGTGGTTGAAAATTCGGTCAGCAATAAAGAAAACAATGAAAGACACACCGAGATGATGATGCACCATATTCAACTCTAGTTTTGAATGGATAGCAATGCAGTAGGTCTTTATCAAAAGAGTCATCATTAAAGGTATTAGGAAACCATCATCATCCCATGTGAAGTTGTGCAAAAGGCAAGTTTGATTGGAGAGTGATATGTGTGCTTTGTGGTCTCTTGGGACTTATTTTTATATTTTTTTAATAAAAAATTAAATGCCATTTTATCATTTTGAAAATAAAATATTTCTTTTTTGCCTTTTCAAGTAGGATGGTGAAGGGGTAGTTAGCTTTCAAGCAAAGAGTCTATCTTTATCTTCACTTTACATGTATTGAAAAAACATTATATATGGTTGCATACAGAGACTCACTAAAACTGTATGGTGGGTTGTATATAAATTATTGAAATTAATCGTTTTAGGGAAAGAAAGAAAAAAATTATTTGTTTGTGGAGAATATGGAATGGGGAAGTAAGGGTTATAGAATGATATATTAGAGAAGTTGAGAGATGTTTTAAATTGTTTGCTATTATGCATGTTAATAGTAAGATAATAAATATATGTTCTAATTATTCATGTTCTAGATTTGAGATTTTAGGTTTTTAGTAGAAAGTAGATTTATGTTTTTGAAAAAATTATTAAAACAAGGTATTTGTAGTGATGTAAGTAATAATTTTTTAAGTGTAAATTTACATTTTTAATGATATAAGTGTTGGGAATTCAAATCTTGATACAGTCAATCGATAGATTAGAATGTTGGAATATATTAAGATTATGTGATCAAATGTAGTTATGTTTGTTAGACAATTCAATTAAGCAACATTCGATGAAGCACATGAAGCGGTATTCAAGTCATAAATACACATGGGACAAGTTTATTGGAAAAACCTTATGAGAAAACACACTAGCAAAAGGATAATGATAATTGTATTCACATAAAAGTTAGGTCCAATACAATAAGCCTCTCTTGTATAGTCTCAATATGTAGACTACATCATACAACTTCACATTTTTACCACACCTTCAACATACAAAGCATCAATCAACATCCAACGCTATTCTATTTGTATAAGTAGAAAGATATAGCCATCTTCGTGGAAGACAAACTATCTGACTCTCTAATTGCTAAGTAGCATATTAATAGTCACACAACCATTTCATGATTGTATCATGATATCAACATATCACACATAAAATGAAACATGACTTCTCCATATGGAGAATCACCACTAACAAGTCGTTACTACTCACACTTGGTAAAAGGCTACTAACCAACTTTACTTGAACCACACACATGTCTTCCTACACTACAACCAAATATAATATATGGCTTGCAATAGAAAATACAACACCTAATTGCTTATAGTTGCTTATATCACCTTTCAGTATTCCATAGAACAACATCATGCTCCTAGATATCAATGCATGTGTCCCAAAAGTGTCATAGGTTCACTTTAGACAAGTATCCATGCTAAAAAATAACATATGAAACTCACTAAAACTTTCCATAATTTACTATAACTAACTTTATAGTTGTTTACTAGTCTATAATCAAACAATATTAGCAAAAAAATAGAGCAAGTGCAACAACTTCCTTCACAAAGAACCTCATCATGAATTATTTGTCAATGAATGACACACCATATTTTAAAATTTTCCCACTTCATGTTTACTACAAGAGAGTTATTAGTATCCTAAGAAGTTAACACCATACATAGGAAAGAGATAAATCTATTGCATCCCTACACCATAAAAACTTAGCAATATGCATAGGTTTTGTCAAAGAATTAATAGTATTTATTTGAGTCATTTTTTTCCATCTAAATATTCCTTTTCTCAACAATTTTCCCAGCAAAATGATATTACACATTGAAACATGTTTAATTTTAGCATAGTAAATAGGATTTTTAGCCAAAAAAATCACGTCTTGATTGTAATTCAATAATGTATGACTTAAAACTAATATTGTTACCTAGGCTTTGTAACCACACATTACAAGCATATGTTTCCACCATGTCCTCTACTTCAATTGTGGAAAAACCAACTATTTGTTTCCTTTTTTCATCCAACTTAGTGCTTCTCCAAATAAAGTGTAGAAATAACCGCTTATTGATCTCTAGTTATCCAAATCTCCAACTCAGTCATTGTAAAAGGGATTTTTGTATCTAGTTCAAAGACATTGATTTTTTAAATAAGAAATTATAATTTTATTTCCTCTAGGATTATATAACTGTAAACAAAAATATTCTACCTCTACTTAGTATGGAAGGAGTAAAATAATTCCAAAAACCCCATAAATGCCTTTAAATTTATAAATGAATATCACTCATTTGATAAAAGGACGAAAGAAAATGATAAAGTGTTGTTTATTAGAAATTGAGAGAAAATTTGCAAAAACACATAATAGAGCAGGAAATAGGATGAAGGGAGGAACCTAGCACCAAATGTTGCAGTTCATTATTCAGGATGTCATTGTGTCATGTAGACATTTACACTTCATGTTGTCATCTGTATGACTAAATTTATAGAAAACTTCTAGAAAATGTGTTAGTTGAGTCCAACAATTCACCCATTCTATTCAATCAAACACAAGAACACACTAAAGTCTACTAGATAAAAATTTTGATAAAGAAATGCAAGACTTAGAAATAAACACATCGCATTAAATGAAAAGTAGGAATAAATAATGAACATAAAATAACTTACAAACCTTTGTGCAACTAAGTGATTTGAAATACCTACAAACACAAGGAAAAGGAAAAGTGTTCGAGTTGTTTTTGTTTGGTTTGGTATGTGAATATGGAGTGTCACATTATCAAGAGGGAATTGGAACAAGTGGAAATAGATATATGAGTGGGAAAACATGTGATGCAAGAGCATCCAGTGGTGTAAGGGAAATCTTGTATCACCCAAAAATATTGTATTTTTAATTTTTTTGTAGTTTCCTTAGTTGTTTTGGGGTCCCATGGAGAGTAATGTAGTCTTTGGGATAGTTAGAAGTTTGAAACAACCAAAAATAAACACTTGTTATTTTTAGTAATTCGGATTATTCGGTTCTTATGGACACGAAAATTGACCCAAGAAGTGAAATAGGAAAATATGGTGAAAGAATCATCTCAAAATCTTGTACTATTTCGAAGATATTAAATTTTCATCCTGAGGAATTTCTCCAATGAAGTTTAAAACTAAAAAATTAAGGCCCTCGGAGCCCCGAAACAAGGTGCAAAATCTCCAATCTTTTAGATTTGGCAAAATGGTTCTAGATCTCTTCACAAGCTTTCCAACAATATATTACATTTGAAAATTTGATGGTCGGATCGAAAGTTATGACCTCGAGAAGTTGTAAAAAATAAAAATAAAAAATAAAAAAACTTCTCGAGCAGGAAATAGATGATGGAATTTGTAGCGCCAAAATAGGGTTACACCTTCCAAAATATTATAAGGTAGTTACACTTCTTGGATAAAGAGAGAGAACAGGGGTTACAGAGGAGAGCTTCAGTAGTGCAAATCGTGGTTTTTGGCTTGCAGATTTTTGTAATGAGAAGGCCCATGTGGTTGTAGTATGTTATTTTCTAAACATTGTAATTTTAATTCATCAAGATAATAGTAAGCAAGTGTTTCTTTCTACATTTTCTGTTTACCTCTCTTTTTTAGTGGTGTGTGTGTAGTTTTGTAAGAGGAGTACCCTCATCAAGTGGTATTAGAGCAGGTTTTCCTAAGTGTGTATATAGATCGTTGAACATGAGGCAGCTTACACCAGGACGGGTCCCTTCAATTGTGCATTGATTACCGACAGTTGAATAAGGTGACGGTGAGGAACATGTATCCATTGTCGAGGATCGACGATCTCTTTGATTAGATCAAGGGTGCTAGGGTGTTTTCAAAGATTAATCTTAAGTCAAGATATCATCAATTGCGCATCTTCGAGGCAAACATCCATAAGACCGCATTTTGTACTCGTTATGTACACTATGAGTTCACAGTTGTGCCATTCGGGTTGACGAATGCGTCGTTGGTGTTCATGAGTTTGATGAATGGTGTGTTATGAACCTATCTCAACAGGTTTGTCTTAGTGTTTTTAAATGAAATTTTGATCTATTTGAGGACCATGGAGGAGCATGAGGAGCATTTGAGGCAGGTGTTACAATGTTTGAGGGAGAACCAAGTGTATGCAAATTTGGAAAAATGTGAGTTCTTCCAGACAGAGGTGAAGTATTTGGGTCATGTTATCTTTGGTGAGGGAATTGTTTTGGATCCTTCAAAGATCCAAGCCAATATTATTGATTGGCCTGTGCCCACTAATGTTGCAAAGGTTAAAACTTTCATGGGCTTAGCAAGTTACTACTGACGGTTTGTACAGGGATTTTTGAGGATAGCCCACCCCATCACTTCTCTTTAGAGGAAAGGGAAGAGGTTTATTTGGTTAGAGCAATGCCAGAAGCTTTTCAGACTCTTAAGGAGAGGTTGACCAGTGCACCTATCTTAGTAGTTCTTGATCCTATTGGGGATTTTGTGGTTTGTACAGATGCATCCTTGGAGGGTTTGGGAGTAGTGTTGATGTAGGATGGTCGCATGATTGCCTATGAGTCTCGCAAACTCAAGGATCATGAGATGAATTATCCTACTCATGATATGGAGTTAGTCGTTGTGGTTCATGCTTTGATGAGGTGGAGGAACTTTCTATTGGGGCATCGGTTTGAGTTGCATAGTGATCACCATAGTTTGCAGTATATATTCACACAACCTAATCTAAATGCGAGACAAAGACAATGGATGGAGTTCCCGTGTGAGTATAATTTTGAGGTGAAATTCATTCAAGGAAAGGAGAATGTGGTAGCGGATGTTCTTAGTCAGTGGAGACATGAGCTTTCGATAGTGACTCTTGGAGTGGACTTGAGGAGTTATATTCTTTTAGCACTCCCTTTAGATAGTTGGTATCAAGAGGTGAGGTCTAAGGTGGAGTAAGGTAGAGTTTTAGAGGGTATATTTGTAGGATACTCCCTTGAGTTAGATGGAATTTTTGACACTTGGGTCATATTTGTGTTCCTTCCTTGGGAGATCTTCATAGTTTGATCATGTTAGAGGCACATCAGGCACCCTATTTTGCTCATCCGAGTGTCAAAAAGATGCATGCAGACCTTCGTCAGCTATAATTTTGGGCCGGAATGAGGAGGGATATTATTAATTTTGTGTCAAGATGTCTCGAGTGTCAGAGGGTGAAGGCAAAACACCAGCATCCTGCACGTCTTTTATAGCCTCATTTGGTCCTAGAGTGGAAATATGATATTATCTCATTAGATTTTATTGTTGGTTTTCTCGTTTCTTCCTGTCGGCATGACACCATCATGGTCACCGTGGACAAGTTTCATCAGTCGCCGTAGTTTTCATGGAGGATATTGTTAGGTTGCACGATATTCCTCGCAAGATTATCTTGGATAGAGATCCAGTGTTTACTTCAGTTCTTTGGATGTCCCTGTAGCATGCATTGGCGACTTAGTTGAACTTTAGTTCAACTTATCATCTAGAGATTAATGAGCAGACTGAGAGGGTTAATCAGATCCTTGAGGATATGCTTTGGATTTACGCTATGGATCAGCAGTTGTGTTGGAAGGATTACCTATATTTGAAGGAGTTTGCATACAATAATAGTTATCACAGTTCTATTGGCATGCCTCCTTTTCAGGCATTGTATGGTCATCCTTTTCGGAACCGGTTGAGTTGGGAACATCTTGAGGATAGAATTCTTCTTGGTCTGGAGATGCTGCAGGATATGGAGCAGCAGGTGCTTCGCATTAGGGAGCATTTGGTGGTAGCCTAGGACAGTTAGAAGAAATATTCAGATGCTCATAGGGTTGATCACCAATTCTCAGTTCGAGACTGGGTATTCCTACAGGTGTGTTCATGAAAGAGTCTGATCCGTTATGGAAAAGGCTCTAAGCTCGCACCATGCTTTGTTGGCCCTTTTGAGGTGTTGGAGAGGATTGGTCCTATCGTATACCGTCTTGCTTTTTTGCCTAGTATATCATGCATTCATGATGTATTTCAAGTTTCAGTTCTCAGTCCTTTTATCCAAATATATCTCATGTCCTTGATTGGAATGCCTTATAGGTAGAGGATGGGTAGTTGGCTTTGGAGCCCATGGGTTTCATACAACACAGGAGACTCACCCTCAAGGGTCGAGACATTGAGCAAGTGAGGGTCCAGTGGGATCCTAATGATGAGTCTTCTACTACATGGGAGGATGCATCCAGGATGAGAGAGTTGTACCCATATCTATTTGCAGGCTTCCAGGAGTAAGCTTGGTCCTAGGGAGGAGGATGTAGTGCCCCTCGGTTTGCTTTCTATTTCTAACAGTGACTTGGTTGTATTTGGACATTATGATACTTTGATGCACAGTTATGATGATACTTTATTACTTATGCTTATGTTTATGCCATGCTTAGTAGATCGATTTAATTGATTGAGTGGGTTATTATTGCTATGATTATTATGTGATTATTTGATTTATGTTCTTATCATGATTTTAGTATCTGATTATTGTGTGTCGATGTATTTTGGTGAAGAGGGACATGTTGCATCACTCACTGGTGAGTGCCCTACGACGCTGCGACTTACCTCTCACGGTGTGTTTGACTATTTGTCTATGTACATGCTTGACCATGTGTTTTGTTGCAGGTTGCAGGTACCAGGCATTGACTCCACCTGAATTGCCAGGTTTGAGCATTCCTTAATCCCAATGGAGATTGTTGATTTGGAGATAGCATTTGGTCCCCTATGTTGAGCCATCATCCTGGACGAGGATGAGTATCTATTTGTTGTTCCCTATCTATGTGGTCAGTTTGAATTAGTATGTCTGTGTCATTGCATATTACCTTTTGTTTTGCTTTGAGGTCAAGTACTATTTGGTATTATGTTCATTTGAGTTAATTGTTTGATTAGTGCCTGATTGATCATTATATTAAAATAAAAGATAATTGTGGATAAAAGGCATTTGATAATTTAAATAAATGTCTTAATTCAATTGTGTCTTTGAAAAATAAAATATCATTAATGACTTATTTTATTTAAATAAATTTAAATTTATGGTTTTAAAAAATATATATATTTAAATAAATATATTAATTATTGTATTGTGCAAGCAAATTAAAATGAAAGGATTAAATTAATAAATTAAATATTTTAATAATTGATATAATTGTGTGCAAATTATGAGATATGGCTAAAATTATAAAAATAATAGTTAAGAGGTAGTTGTCGATAGTGGGAAATAAAATAAAATAATTAAAATTAAAGAAAGGAATGCTACAACGGATTGGGGAGGTAGTAAAATAAATTGGTTATTTTGAAAATGAAAAGGGGGATTTTGAAGATTATCTGGAAACTAATTTTGTTTCTCTGTCGTAAATATTTTTCGGTTCTTGAAATATTTTCTTGGGGGTTTTGGGAAGCTTTGGAATTGGGGGTTTTGCAATGTGTGGAAATTCTGAAGGTGTTGAAGCTAGGTTGTAGTAGCAAGCTATGAGTGTGAGCTCTGCATCAAATTATCACTTTGGCAAGCAGGGGAAACTAGGTTCTTGCTAAACTAAATTCTAAACTTGTAGGAAATAGAAATGGAATCATTGTTCTGCTCAAAATAAAACCATTCTAATTAATTTCTGAGTGTGCTTGTTCTGTAAATGCCATACAACGTTTGAAACCTTAATTTTTGGGGAATATTTGCTTATCTTGTTGCTTGTTTAACATTTTCCCCAATTCGTCTGCAAATAAAAAAACATTTCATCAACAATAGTAAATACACTCTCTTTTCTTTATTTGGCTTGACCTTTGATCCGTTATTGCTTTCCTTTGAAGGTTTGGATTATAGCCATATGGTTTATTGCCTAATGCTGGAAATTTCAAAAAAAAATTCCTTGCCATCGTACTATACTTATCCTGTAATATTATTCCTTAGAGGCATAATATTCTATCATATTGGTTTTAAATGTTAGATGCCACGGTTGATTTATGCTTTAGGCCGACGGCTTGATGGTGGTTGGCCATCTTTCTTTTGCTCCCCCATCTTTTGGGTATACATTGGTTGCGGTTGTGAAATCTTAGCCACATGTCTGCCAATTTCCTGGCTTGATAGATTCTTAAGACTTTGTCAACCTATCTAATTTGTGCATACCTTGCTTTCATTTTGTATGCCCTATCACTCAGTTGTGGCCTTATTTGGGGTTTCATGTTCTTCATTCGTATCTCCTTAGTTCGATATTCCTGATTGGGTTGTATTCATTTTAAAGATCTTATTCTTCTTATTTGGTGCCATGCAATTTTAGTTTATTTGTTACTTCCTTTGGGTTTATACTACTGCCTCTCTTTATGTTGGGCTGAGTTGTTTACAGTAAACTTCCAATTAACTGTTATACATTCTAATATGTATATTGCATGAATTTGATTTTCGTTTTGAACAATGTATGCATATCAATTTATGATGAAGTTTGTAATTGTTATGTGTTGCGTTGTGAAGCATTGAGCTGTGTATTTTAAATGTCGTAGCATTCAATTTTGTCACTATTAACTTATTTGTATTGGTATATATATATATATACAAGCACATGCTTACCCACGGTTATGCAATGAAATATGTATTCAATTGACTTGCTATATGTATTCATAACTTGTATTTTGTATTTCTATTGGATTTGATTATGATAAATGAATGTATATATATACAAACATCTATATGGTTTAATCTATATTATGTATTTTGGAACAAAAATTTGCTTTGACAAATAAAACTTATGTAATTAGACATATAAATATGTATATATATATATATATGTTGAAATATGTGTATATATGTATACACATACTTATATATGTTTATATATATAATCTTCAATATGGGCATATGTTTATATGTTTGATTAGATCAATAAGTGAACATTGTTGCTTCAACTATAAAATGATCATGTAAGAGAAGTAAATGAAATAGAGTAAAATTTGGATATGGAAAGATTAGTTTATTTGAAATAAAAGATTATTAATTTGGTTAAGATGAATATTCAGTAACATGATATGGATGCTTTGTAAACCCACTCTAGATTCTACATTTCTATTATTGTTTGAATTGTTTTTGTGAAGCAAAGTGAATGATTGTTGAATTGGGAATGAATTGTGGGTTTTGTTCAATTGTTTAAGTCATCTTGTGAGGTGAATATTAGGAGTCTTCCAGAGGCTAGGGGGAAATTTTCTTCTTGATGGAATTCTTTGATAATCCTTGGAGATGGTTGTTTTTGTATTGAATGAGTATACAAGGGTCATTAGCCTTGCATGGTATATTCTCCACTATGGATGGAACTTGTGTGTGGGATGGTTTATGCCTCGCCTTGTTGAGTATGTTAATGAGGGTTTTGTGATTGTGCAAGTTGGATTTCTCTATTTATTTTATTGGGTATCCTAGTTGCTCGTAGGGGAGTGGCTCTCAATGGGGCCTAACGCACAAAGTGGTGCCAGGGTAACCTATGTGGGAGTTTCGTAATTAAGTGATAACCTAAAATGAATTAGGAGGTTGGGTAGTATCACACTAATCAAGATAAGTGAATTCCTCACTCATGGCTCAAGTGCTCATTTAGGCTTGAGATGAGATGAGAAGGCCTGAAATGGTAGGATCAACTACCTTGTCCTCATGAGAGGTATGTTGATTCCACATAGGTTGTATGGGGGCTGGAGATCGGTAGAAGCTACTAGGGTAATCCAGGATGGGGGTTGGGGCCTAGGAATATTTTCTAGGGTAAACCATAGCAAACTATGTGATGACACTCCTCCCTACGACAACCTATATTCCCTTTCCTCTTGTCTCCCTTTGATGTTTGTGTGCCTCTGGAAGTGGTGTCACTGTTGTGTGATGTTTTACTTACTTGTGCATTGGAGTCATGTTAGCCTTGTGTCGATCCTTGTCTTCTAGTCTACTTTGTGGTGGTGCCTTATTGCTATCTCCTAGCATAGGGGGTGGACCTTAGGGTTCCACATGGTCGGGTGAAATGTGCCTTGTACTCCATTGGGTTCCCTCACTTTGTTTGTGTTTGTGGTGACTACTCCTGGATATGAAGACTTCTGCACATGTTCCAGTTCATGTGGATTATATTTCATGTACTTGTATTGTACCATAAATCTATTGTATCATGTATTATACTTCTAATGTACTCTCCTCACATGTATACAAGGAGACATTGTTGTTCAAGGTGTAAAGATGTAATGATGTAATTAATTGTTGAATTCTCTTGTGTAATGGATAATGTAAATGATGTCATTGCATATGAAAGTTAATTGGATTAATATGGATGTTGTTATATTGTTGATATGACATGGATAATTCATATTGGTTGATCTTTTTAATGTGATGGATTAGTGAAACCCATATGGTTGTTGGAATTTATTTAGTGTAATGATTTATATTTCTTGCTAGTTTCGTTAATGGGATTCTAGTAATGTGACCTTGAAACCTTAGAGGACTTAAATTAGAAAACAAGCTTTTGTTTCAATTGCAATCTTGTGTTTATTGCACTTTAAAAAAAAAATCCATTTTTTAGGTGTTATAGTGTGTTGTCCTCTAGGGTTTTGTGGCGGGGCGTTACACATGGTTCAGCTTATCATCCAGAGACTGATGGGAAAAATGAGAGGGTTAATCAGATCCTCGAGGATATGCTTCAGATGTACATTATGGATTAGCAGTCGTGTTGGGAGGATTACCTATATTTGGTGGAGTTTGCATACAATAATAGTTATCGCAGTTCTATTGGCATGCCTCCTTTTCAAGCATTGTATGGTCATCTTTGTCGAACCCCATTGAGTTGGGATTGTCTTGAGGACAAAGTTCTTCTTGGTCTAGATATGCTAAAGGAGATGGAGTAGCAGGTGATTTGCATTAGGGAGCATTTGGTGGCATCCCATGATAGGCAGAAGAAATATGCAGATGTTCATAGGGTTTACTACCAATTCTCAGTTGGAGACTGGGTATTCCTGAGGGTGCATCTGCAAAATAATCTGATCCATTATGGAAAAGGCTCTAAGCTCACACCACGCTTTGTTGGGCCTTTCGAGGTGTTGGAGAGGATTGGTCCTGTCGCATATTGTCTTGCTTTTCTGCCCATTCTATCGCATATTCATGATGTATTTCATGTTTCAATTATCAGACCTTATTATCCAGATATATCTCATGTCCTTGATTGGAATGCCTTATAGGTAGAGGATGGTCAATTGTCTTTGGAGCTCATGGGCATCATACAACACATGAGACTCACCCTTAGGTGTCGAGACATTGAGCAGGTGAGGGTCCAGTGCGATCCTAATGACGAGTCTTCTACTACATGGGAGGATGCATCTAGGATGAGAGAGTTGTACCCATATTTGTTTACAGGCTTCTAGGAGTAAGCCTGGTCCTAGGGGGGAGGATGTAGTGCCCCTCAATTTTCTTTTTGTTTTTGATAGTGACTTGGTTGTATTTGGACATTATGATATTTTGATGCATAGTTATGATGATACTTTATTACTGATGCTTATGTTTATGCCATGCTTAGTAGATCGGTTTAATTGATTGAGTGGGTTATTTGAGTATTATGTGATTATTTGATGTATGTTCTTATCATGATTTTAGTATCTGATTATTGTGTATTGATGTATTTTGGTGAAGAGGAACAGTGTCACATCACTCACTAGTGAGTGCCTTGCGACGCTGTGACTTACCTCTCACAGTGTATTTGACTGTTTGTCTATGTACATGCTTGACCATGTGTTTTGTTGTAGGTTGTAGGTACCAGGCATCAACTCCACCTAAATTGCTAGGTTTGAGTGTGCCTTAACCCCAATGGAGATTGTTGATTTGGAGATAGCATATGGTCCCCTATGTTGAGCCATCATCCTGGATGAGGATGAGTATCCGTTTGTTGTTCCCTGTCTGTGTGGTCAGTTCAAATTGGTATGTCTGTGTCGTTGTGTATTGCCTTCCGTTTTACTTTGAGGTCGAGTATTGTTTGGTATTATGTTCATTTGAGTTAATTGTTTGATTAGTGTCTGATTGATCATTATATTAAAATAAAAGATAATTTTGGATAAAAGGTATTTGATAATTTAAATAAATGTCTTAATTCAATTGTGTCTTTGAAAAATAAAATATCATTAATGATTTATTTGATTTAAATAAATTAAAATTTATGGTTTAAAAAAAACAAGAAATATTTAAATAAATATATTAATTATTGTATTGTGCAAGCAAATTAAAATGAAAGGATTAAATTAATAAATTCAATATTTTAATAATTGATTTACTTGTGTGCAAATTATGAGATATGGCTAAAATTATAAAAACAATAGTTAAGAGGTAGTTGTCGATAGTGGGAAATTAAATAAAATAATTAAAATTAAAGAAAGGAATGTTACAACGGATTTGGGAGGTAGTCAAATAAATTGGTTATTTTGAAAAAGAAAAGGGGGATTTTGAAGATTATCTGGAAACTAATTTTGTTTTTCTACTATGAATATTTTTTGGTTCTTGAAATCTTTTCTTGGGGGCTTTGGGAAGCTTTGGAATTGGGGGTTTTGCAATGTGTGGAAATTCTGAAGGTGTTGAAGTTGGGTTGTATTAGCAAGCTGTGAGTATGAGTTCTACATCAATTTATCACTTTGGCAAGCAAGAGAAACCAAGTTCTTGCTAAAATGAATTCTAAACTTGTAGGAAATAGAAATCGAATCATTGTTCTACTGAAAACAAAAACATTCTTATTAATTTCCGAGTGTGCTTAATCTGTAAATGTCATACAACGTTTGAAACCTTATTTTTTTGGGAATATTTTCTTATCTTGTTTCCTGTTTAACATTTTCCCCAATTTGTCTGCAAATAAACAAAACATTTCATCTGCAATAGTAAAGACACTCTCTTTTCTTTATTTGGCGTGACCTTTGATCCATTCTTGCTTTCCTTCAAAGTTTTGGATTGTAGCCATATGATTGATTGCCTAATGCTGGAAATTTTGATTTTGTTTTCCTTTCCATCATACTATACTTAGCCTGTAATCTTATTCATTAGAGGCGTAATATTCTATAATATTGGTTTTAAATGTTAGATGCCATGGTTGATTGATGCTTTAGGCCAACGACTTGATGGTGGTCGGGCATCTTTCTTTTGCTCTCCCATATTCTGGGTAGACACTGGCTGCAGTTGTGAAAACTTGGTTGCACGCCTACCAATTGTCTGGCTTGCTAGATTCTTAAGACTTTGTCAACCTATGTAATTTATGTATACCTTTCTTTCATTTTGTATGCCTTGTTACTCAGCTATAGCCATATTTGGGGTTTCATGTTCTTCATTCGTATCTCCTTAGTTCGATATTCCTGACTGGGTTGTATTCATTTTAAAGATCTTATTCTTCTTATTTGGCACCATGCAATTTTAGTTTATTCACTACTTCCTCTGGGTTTATAATGCCGCCTCTCTTTATGTTGGGCTGAGTTGTTTACAATAAACTTCCAGTTAACTATTATACATTCTAATATGTATATTTAATGAATTTGATATTCATTTTGAACAATGTATGTGTATCAATTTATGAGGAAGTCTGTAATTGTTATGTGTTGCGTTGCGTATTTTAAGTGCCATAGCGTTTGAGTTTGTCACTGTTAACTTATTCCATTGGTATATATATATATATATACAAGCACATGCTTACCCACAGTTATGCAATGAAATCTGTATTCGATTGACTTGCTATACGTATTGATAACTTGTATTATGTATTTCTATTGAATTCGATTATGATAAATGAATGTATATATATATATATCAATACATGTATATGTACATACATATGTATTGATATATATAGAGACACGAGCTTTCAACATCTATATGGTTTAATCTATATTTTGTATTTTGGAATAGAACTTTGCTTTGGAATAGAAATATGTAGAGGGTTGATGCAGAATAGTCTCGTGATTGCCTATGAGTCTTGCAAACTCAAGGATCATGAGATGAATTATACTACTTAACACTACTCCCAAACCCTCCAAGGATGCATCTGTACAAACCACAAAATCCCCAATAGGATCAGGAACTACTAAGATAGGTGCACTGGTCAACCTCTCCTTAAGAGTCTGAAAAGGTGCTTGGCACTGCTCTGACCAAATAAACATTTTCCCTTTCCTCTGAAGAGAAGTGATGGGGTAAGTTATCCTTGAAAAACCTTGTACAAATCATTAATAGTAACCTGCTAAGCCCATGAAACTATGAACCTCTGCAACATTAGTGGGTGCAGGCCAATCAATAATGGCTTGGATCTTTGAAGAATCCATGGAAATGCCCTCACCAGAGATAACATGACCCAAATACTTCACCTTCATCAGGAAGAACTCACATTTTGCAAAATTTGCATACAACTGGTTCTCCCTCAAACACTGTAACACCTGCCTCAAATGCTCCTCATGCTCCTCCATGGTCCTTGAATAGATCAAAATGTCATCTAAAAACACCAAGACAAACCTGTCAAGATAGGTACGAAACACACCATTCATCAAACTCATGAACACCGACGACGCATTTGTCAACCCAAATGACATAGCTGTGAACTCATAGTGTCTATAACGAGTAGGAAATGCAGTCTTATGGATGTCTTCCTTGAAGATGCACAACTGATGATATCATGACTTAAGACCAATCTTTGAAAATACCCTAGCACCCTTGATTTGAACAAAGAGATCGTTGATCCTTGACAATGGATACCTATTCCTCACTCTCACCTTATTAAACTGTTGGTAATCAATGCACAATTGAAGGGACCCGTCCTTGAAAAAATAAATTGGTGCTCCTGAAGGAGAGACACTAGGACAAATAAACCCCTTCACCAATAACTCCTCAGCTACAACCGAAGCTCCTTAAGCTCCTAAGTGGTCATTTGATATGAATCTCATGAAATGGGCTCAGCTCCAAGTACAAGATCTATCTTGAAATCGATGTCATGCTTAGGTGGCATCCCTAGAATCTCGCTAGGAAAGACATCTACATATTGTCTAAGAATAGGATGACTATCAAGATACACCTCTCGGCTCTCCCCTAACTCCAAATCATTAAATGTCATCATAAACAACTAATAACCCTGTCGCATACACCTCTTCAACTGCATAGCAGAGATCATGTGCAAGGAAATAAGCCTCTGAACACCAACTACCTCAACCTCACTGCCAGAATCATCTACACACTGCACCTACTTATGCCGACAATCTACCACTACTTGGTGAGCATCTAACCAATCCATGCCCAATACAATATCATATGACACAAGGGGTATAATACGAAGGTCTACTATGGTGCAAAGAGAACTAATACTCAAACCAAAACCATGTACAAGAGACTCAACTATGACCTTAGCACCAGAGGCCAATTCGACCTACCACCTATCATCCTGCCTTGCTACCACTAGTCCACATCACGCTACTATGAAAGGAGAAATAAAATAATTTGAAGCACCAGAGTCAAAGAGAATAGAAACACTATGACCCTACAACACACCTGAAGTCCAACCACTGTACCTTGATGGTTGTCCTGGCAATTATCAACTGCTACAAAAACTGTGTGATCTGCCTGCATCTTCTATTGTTAGCTCTGAAGTTGCCAGTCTTTGACTAAATCTAGATGTGCCCTTTTGAGGACACTGTATAGCAATGTGACCCTGCTGACAGCAAGAGAAGCACCTTGTACCTCTGTTGAAACCTCTACCACCTGGAGGTGCACTAGACTACTGAACACTTCCCTTACTAACTGCAAACTATGAACTTTGGGTTGGCTAATCAGAGCGATAACGCTTGTTTTGCCTCCAATTCTGGTCTTTCCCAGACTTAAACCTATCACCCTATTAAGACTAAGAGTTCTTATGTTTTGACTGAGAATGCTATTGTTGACCACCCTTAGTAGGTGCATGGTGGTTCCTAGAGGAACCTACAGTCTGAGTCTGGCCACCCTGAGAACTAAAATCTGCTAGAGGTGCACTACCAATTTGTAAACCTGTCTGACCATTTGGTGCCATAGCCAAATTCTCCTCAACTATCCAAGCCTTCTCTATAACTACCACCATGGTTTTTGGCTCGAACACACGAACGTCCCCACTGATATGGGCATTCAAGCCCTTAATAAAATGCTACACTAGCATACCCTCATCATCACCTATGCCAGCATACTGCTTAAGCTCATAAAATCTCTACTCATATTGCTCAACTAACATCACCATCTACCTCAGCTCATGGAACTCATCCGCACAACACTGTCGACAATGATCGGATAAGAACCAAGCTCTGAATCTCTCTAAAAACATCTCCCATGAGACTAAATCTATATCCAAATACAACTTCTGCTCCTCCAAATGCCACCATATGGAAGTAAAACCTCTAAGCTGCATGATAACGCACCTAGCCCTAGTGTTGCTACCATATGGATGCATAGCGAAACACCTATTTAGATCAATTAGCTAGGTCTTTTCCTCCCAACCACTACCAGACACATCAAAAGTGGGAGGATGTGCTCACAAAAGATCCCTCATATGTCCAACTAATATAGCCTCTTGCTCAACTGCAATCTCTCTCCTCTTGGGAAACCTCTCTCTCTCCCTAACCACCAACTGATCACCCTCCTATCTTTGACTTAGATGGGCAAGAACCTCCTCAAGCAAGTGACACAACTATGCGCCCTCCAACCCTGGTTGACCTAGATTTTGATCTCCACCTCCTTGATTATTCTGGGAACCCTGTTGTTCCTCACGATCAGACTCATAGGAACTTTAAGGAGGGGAGTCCTAGTGATTAGCCCCATGACCACCACCATGACCTCTACCATGTCCCTGACATCAACCCTAACCTATAGGAATAATCCTACATAGACACCACCAAGGACAAGTTCAGGGTGTTAGATGAGGTCAACAAGGGAAAACATAAACTTCAAAATCTATGCAACTAAGACAATATAATGGGATCATGTATATACGCAAAGTGCCTCTAGTGTTAGAACTTGGGCTTTGATACCATGTGTAATGCCT